>CAJPDP010104925.1:0-10226 GCA_905336975.1 Bombina variegata variegata | reverse complement strand
ATAAAATAAAGCATATCAGTTTTAAAGTGATAACTATACAATATAATATATTAGGTTTCTCTGGGTCTGGTGGAGCCCCCTGCAACTTGCTCTCAGTTGTTCCAAATAAATGTGTCCCTTTTGTATACATCAGTAAAATAAAGGGCCCGAGGAGTGCTGTGCCATGCTTTGAAAATGCACACACTGTCACCAACCAGGTGACAACATTTTATAAAACAAAACTATAGTTCAAAATGTAATGGATATGTGAGTTTTAAGTCCCTTTAAAATCTGTAATCTCTGACCTGAGTTAATTGTACGACGACTGACGCAACATCCACTTTGCTGCGTAGAGCATTTTCAGTAATGTGCTTGCGCTTACCGTTATACAGAGTTACAAAATATTTTTGCAATTTCTTTGAGTACCGTGACCACGCCACGGCCGGCTTTATTTGTTGCTATAGTAACGGTCAAAAGAGCTCTCTTCTGGATTGCTCTTTATATGAGGTGCTAACCAGCAGAAACTATATGACCATTGGGTATTATAAGCAGATGAAGACCAACAGGATAGGAATGGTTCAGGAATGTGATGACGTAACTGAGCGCATGCGCAGATCGGATGGTCGCAGATTTCGCAATGACAACGTCTCTCACTCGCACAGCAAAATCTGTGCAATTAAGCATGTTAAGGCCTGGTTTGGGGGCAGCACTGCAGGCACTTAGAAATAAGTTCAGAGGACTTGAAGTCTATACTTCTATCTATCGCATGTGCAGTGCGATAGATAGACGTAAAAAGGGCAATTTTTTACAAAATTGAACTAGACTGGAACCTTTTTGGCTGAATAAATATAATTTTTCCAATAGGGGGGCTATTGGAAAAATTATTTTTATTCAGCCAAAAAGTTTTTTTTTTTTCTTCTCTCTTTAGAGGGTTTACATGGGCCTGTGCTCCTATAGAGAAGCCTCCACTGTATATACATACAAACACATATATACACATCTATAGAGGATATTATAAATGCAGTAGGAAAAATTGTGTGGCAATTAAACATATACATCCTAAGAATAAACAAGAGTCATATAGTAATGGAAAGGACTATCAGATCAAATCCCTTATATATATATATATGTTCATGTAATAAGCTTATATATCGGTAGAACTAAGAGAACGTTGAAAAGATGAATACATGAACATTTAAAAACTATTGAAATACGAAATTCAAATCATGGAGTTTCTGACCATGTTAACAAAATCCCCAATAGGGATGCGAGTAGTCTAAAGATAAAAGCAATAAATTAGCCTAGATAAGAGGGGAGGTAATTGTCTTTTAGAACTTAGGAAAGGGAGATTCTATGGATCCACTCCCTTCAGACCCTAGAACCCCGGGGTATGAATAGATAAGCGGATCTACTGGCTTTATATATATATATATATATATATATTGCTGGGTATCCTTTTATATCTACTGGGATTTTCCTAAATAAATGTAACCCCCCCATAATTAGTAGTGAAGCATTTGAATGATAACATTTATGTCATTTTATTAAATTAATAATAAATAATAATTTAATACATTTTAAACATAATATTTTTTATAAACAAATTATACCTTAAATTAAAATTCATTTTTTCTTTCATGTATATAATGTATATAAAAAGATTGCCTCCATATCAGTGCAGTTTTTTTATATAATGATTATGGTTATTTTAGCAGATCGATCTTATGTTATTAAAGGGACACTAAACCCAAATTGTTTCTTTAATCATTCAGATAGAGCAGCAATTTTAAGCAACTTTCTAATTTTTTTCTACAATCAATTTTTCTTTGTTCTCTTGCTATCTTTATTTAAAAAGCAGGAATTTAAAGCTTAGGAGTCAGCCCATTTTAGGTTCAGCGCCCTGGATAGTGCTTGCTTATTGGTGGCTACATTTTGCAAACCAATAAGCAAGCATAATCCAGGTTCTCAACCAAAAATGGGCCGGTTCTTAAGCTTTAAATTCCTGCTTTTTAAATAAAGATAGCAAGAGAACGAAGAAAATTTAAAAATAGGAGTAAATTAGAAAGTTGCTTAAAATTGCTGCTCTAAACCATTAAAGAAAAAAATGGGTTTAGTGTCCCTTTAAGTTACAAGGATATAATGTATCTATGCTAGATTTAGTTAAAAGTGTTTGTGTATAAAGGCCCAGTTAAATAAGTTGTAGATGGTAACAAGGAGAGGCATTGCTAAAATAAGCAAATAAAAAGAACCTAAGTAAGGGCGGTTGTTATGAGGAAGCGGTTTACCCGTGAAAACACGAGCTGTAAACAAAGCTGTTTATTAAAGCTGCTTCAATATAGTCTAAAGGGACTTTTTCATATTTATGTTATCAACATGAACTGGTCTGTTATGACCAAACCCTGTAGTGCCTGCCTCACTCTGGATATAATGCAAACACGCAGAGCACGCAATAAACAGGACCCAGGTCTGTACACACACGCTTACCATACCTCAGAAGGAAGCACGCTTTCCTCCAGGATAACCTTGTACGTGGCTTGATTCATGCGTCCTTTACAAAGATAAATCTGCCTGATCTCAGCTCATCTTCTCGGATGAGTCCCATTTTCAGCTTTGCCCAACACCTGGTTGTCTAATAGTTAGACGCACAGTAGACCTGGAGAGGCCTATAAGCCACAGTGTCTTGCACCCACTGTGAATGAATGATCTGTGGTTATCTGGGGGTGCTTCAGCAAGGACCAATCAGGCACATTTATCTTTGTGAAGGACACATGAATCAAGTCAGGTACAAGGTTATCCTGGAAGAAAACCATTACAGAGAAGCATGTATATTATTACTATTGCTTATTTCCGAGTTACCTTCAGAAAGGGCCACAGGACCAGGGCTCTGCACTGCGTAGGGCCACTACTGCTGTAATCGTGGTATTTCACCATAATCTCCCAAGATTTTATGGTAAACTTCCTTAAAGGGTCATGAAACCCACTTTTTCCTTCTTGTATGATTCAGATAGAGCATACAATTTAAAACAGCTTTCCAATTTACTTCTATTACTAATTGAAGGAGCAGCAATGCATGACTCCTGGGAGCTAGCTGAACACATCTGGTGAGCCAATGGCAACAATCCTTATATGTGCAGTCGCCAATCAGTAGCTGGCTCCCAGCTCTTAAGCCTACTTAGATGTGCTTTTCAACAAATGATACCAAGAGAACAAAGTCCATTAGCTAATAAAAGTAAATTGGAAAGATGTTTAAAATGATATGCTCTGTCTAAATCATGGGGGTTTCATGTCCCTTTAAACTGAGAAAGAAAATAAAGTGACTGTGTTTGCAGCTTAAAGTCCCTTTACAATGGGATGTGGCTACTGAGGACATTTTGAGGTAAACAATCTTCCTATTAACAGAGATGTTCATGTGATATTTGCAATCAGTTGTTTACAGATATGCTGCATCCCTCGCAAGTTATTCAGCATTTGGATAACGTCCCTTTAAAGAGACATACAAAGCGTCTATTCTAATCACCCCAATGCGTTAAATAGTTTTCAATACCAAAGTCAATCCAATCCAAAAGAAAACCCAGTTCTCACAATCCGTGCACTGAAAGAAAAACACGTTGATAATTTATATTCCAATCCACCAAATAAAAATACCTTGCACACAGGTCCTATACAGCACGCTAATGCAGGGCTGCCACTGGCTCCTAACTGTTATGGTTATTCTTCATAGATCTATATACAGATACAGCTGTCTGGCTATTAAATGTATGTCTGGCTGCTAATTATTCTTACTGGCTCCTAAATTTTAAATAGATTTGTCGACCCTTGGGTTAATGGATTACAGAACTAGGAATTGTTGCAGAAGATGGGTACCAATGATAATGATGACCCTGTTTAACAGAACACAAAGTCTACAAGGAAAACATGGAGGCTTTGGCAAAAACACTAAGAAGATAATGTTACATGTAAATTAAAAAATACTTGTATTGCAGCCAAAATATGAGCAATACCACATTTCTGTAAATACATCATTCAACATTAACCCTGAAGCCCTGCTTAATAGCAACAGTTTAACAAGTGCCTAAAGTGAAAAAACGTCACACACTTACAATATAATTAATGTTGCGGGCAGCGCAGAGTGTTCTAAAAAGAACACGAGAGTCCCTATAAACGTCATAATGAACATAGAGCAATTTAAAGGGATACTGAACCCACATGTTTTCTTTAATGATTTAGATAGAACATGCAATTTTAAGCAACTTTCTAATTTACTCCCATTATCAAATTGTCTTTGTTCTCTTGGTATCTTTATTTTAAAAAGTAGGAATGTAAGCATACGGGTCGGCCCATTTTAGGTACAACACCTAGGTACTGCTTGCTGATTGGTGGCAAAACTTAGCTACCAATCAGCAAGCACTATCCAAGGTGTTGAACCAAAAATTGGCCGGGTCCTAAGCTTTCATTCCTGCTTTTTAAAATAAAGATACCAAGAGAACAAATAAAAATTGATAATAGGAGTACATTTTTAAGTGTCCAGTATTTTTGTATAGATGTTACTGGAAAGCCTGCCAAAATACTGGACTGTCCAGTTAAATACTGGACAAGGTACGTTGTGGTCATTAAGGGGTTACAGAGACATGAATGTGAAAGGGATATGAAGGGATTATTGTCTGACTCTGCAGTAGTAGAGTGGGTCAATGTGTTCGCTAATCTTGCTATGTGTTTTTTTTATTACCGTAAATGTATTTATAAAAAAATAAATGGTATGCTCTGTCTAAATCACAAAAAATGTTTTTGGTTTCCTATCCCTTTAAATTTGTAATGCATTTTAAATTTGATTAAAACAAATTCTGCAGTAGACTGAACAAAATCTATGAGTATTTTATTGGTAAAGTGGACACAGCCTGCTATTGATATGGCAGTAAGTCATGTGTAGAAACATTCTTTCTAAAGCACGCTGTGGCTGCAAAGCAGTGAAAACTTCTAAAGGAAACAAAATACAGGATGACCTGTAGGTGTCCGGGCATGGGTGGTAGGTGTGGTCACACAATGGCTCCTCCCCAATGCTCTAAATTAGGCCCCACCCATCACCCAATAATATATATTTTTAACTGAGTATTGATTGTATTCCCTTTAGAAGCCATGCATGATTTGACCTCTTTGGCTGTTAGTGACACATACACAGCAGTGATTTGTGTTAAAGTCAGCTCTAGAGCAGAACTGCACCACTGGGAACTTGCTGGTGATTGGTGGCTACACACTAATGTCTATTTCTTTAATTAGCGTTGAGTAAAGCCATTTCCCTATATATGTGCAGATTGTAAGGTAATCATTGTGCACACCATGCTGATATCATGATGTAGATAAGAAGGGTCTCTGCACTTAGATGTTGCAGTATTAGTCACCCTGCATGAAAAGCCTTCAGTGAACAGGGATTTCACAACCGCCATTCTTTAGAGTGCAGCTATTCCTGACTGGAAATGATTCATGAGCTAAGAATCACTGTGTACAAACGGCATTTCATTGTGATTTGTGACCTGTTGAATGTTTCAGGCACGTGCCGCTGTGACCACCAACAACTGGTGTCTGAGTCACCCCCTCATGAGATGAGTTGTACTGAGTAATTTCCTCTGCTTTGCTTTCTCCCTCTTTAGCTACAGATTTCACTGAGTTGTGGACCAAGGGCTGGCAAATCGCCCCTGTAACTGGAGCCTCTGCCTGTCATCTGGTGCCCTGATTCACTTGTTAGGTTTTCTGAGAGGATGTTAGTCACAACTGGGAAATGTACACATACTGCTCCCAGTGACCCTCAGCAAGAAATGAAAGTGATCACTGACACAGTATTCCATCCGTACACATCTTATACAGAAGCATAGACAGCGACCTGCTTGTACATTTTTATTTTTCTACCCCTGAGATCAAACTGTTTGCCATGCTGAGTATAAATCCATCCTTTTATTAGACTTTATTTTTCATTCTCCTGAAATATACACACAATGACAGAGATAGATAAATAACCGGTTTACCAGCCAGTACAGCCAAAATAATGACCAGTTCACTAGTTGATCTAGTGTGTGTATTGTTTGTGTAGTGTTTCTGTCTGTGTGTGTTTAGTGTTTGTATGTGTGTATGTAAAGTGTTGTGTGTGTATGTAGTGTTTGTGTAATGTTTGTATATGTGTGTGTGCAGTGTTTGTGTGTGTGTATAGTGTTTAAATGTGTGTGTAATGTTTGTATGTCTATGTAGCATTTGTTTGTTTGTGTAGTGTTTGAGTGTGTGTAGTATTTGTATGTGTGTGTAGTGTTTGCATGTGTGTATAGTGTTTGTATGTATGTGTGTGCAGTATTTGTGTGTGTAGTATTTGTATGTGTGTGTATGTAGTATTTGTATGTGTGTGTAATGTATGTAGTATTTGTATGTGTGGGTAGTGTTTGTAGTATTTGTGTGTAGTGTATGTGTGTGTAGTATTTGTGTGTATAGTATTTGTAGTATTTGTATGTGTGTGTGTAGTATTTGTATGTGTGTGTGTAGTATTTGTATGTGTGAGTTTGTGTAGTATTTGTATGTGTGTGTATGTAGTATTTGAATGTGTGTGTATGTAGTATTTGTATGTGTAGCATTTGTATGTGTGTGTATGTAGTATTTGCATGTGTGTGTAATGTATGTAGTATTTGTGTGTGTGTAATGTATGTAGTATTTGTGTGTGTAGTGTTTGTATGTGTGTGTAGTATATGTGTGTATGTAGTTTTTGTATGCGTGTGTAGTATTTGTGTGTATGTGTGTGTAGTATTTGTATGTGTGTGTGTGTAGTATTTGTATGTGTATGTAGTATTTGAATGTGTGTGTGTGTAGTTTTTGAATGTGTGTGTATGTAGTATTTGTATGTGTGTAGCATTTGTATGTGTGTGTATGTAGTATTTGTATGTGTGTGTAATGTATGTAGTATTTGTATGTGTGTGTAGTGTTTGTATGTGTGTGTAGTATTTGTGTGTGCAGTGTTCCCTTGGGTAGGTATTTGTTATTCTGTCTTTTTTGCCTTTGTAGCATCGTATTTATTTTACCCCCTGTATAGTGCTGCAGAATTTGTTGGCACATTACAAATAATAATAATAATCACAATAATATTAAACACACATATACACACAATGCCAAACTTTATTAGGACCTAGGAGCTAATCAAAAAGTTAAAAGCCGGGCAAAATGTTAATTTCTTTGTGATAGTTAAACTGGATATATTTTTAAATAGCAGCATATTCAGGGGTATATAATGCATATTAAGGGTATTATTTTAATAATAGTTCCAGTAGACTTTATGTACTTTATTAAAGAGCAGTATATTTGTGTACAACTTCTAACATTCTGTCTGTGCCAATTGACTGCATGCCCAGATCAGACCCCAGACCGGATGCAAACCCGTGTAACACTTTATGCAACGTGCCCTGAATCTAAATAATGGTAATTTGTGCAAATCCTAGTGTAGGAACAATATATACTGTACAACCGGCTGAAAAAAACACAACCAAACATAAATAAAACAATACAAACATAAGTTCACTGCTGTCACTTGTATTCAGGAGCACTGGTTACTATGGCAACTCATCACAACATAGTAAACACAAACTGGTCACAAATTGGCTGCAGCAAAAGATAAGCACTGGGTATCATTGTATGTGTGATGTTATGGTTCTGTTTAAAAAGGCTATAAAACACTAAATAATGCTAGACATAAGGATGTATTTAAATCAAGGATAAACCTTGTACGTATTTTAAAATATTATATTAGTTGTTTAACAACTTGCGCCAATTGGACGTAGGTACAACTAGGTCACATGGTACTTTGCCCAGCGTACTATGTTGACGTAGTACCTGTGTCCATCACTGTGGAGCATGCTGTGGTCCTTACTGTCAGCTTTCACTGCAGCTGGGGGCAGAAGGCACCTGGCGTCAATATAGTAACGGAGCGCTGATCGCGGCCGACATCTTCTTCCAAGTGGGGACAACTACCATTTCAGTAGCTCTCATTCTATTGGCTGATTTGAATTTGAAGAATCAAATCAGCCAATAGGAATGTAAGGGACGCTATATTTAAACGCGTAGCTTGAATTCACTATTCAGTGTACGGCGGCGATCGTACGAAGAGGATCCTCCATGCTCCATGGCTCCACGGTCGCCAGTCTTGATCAGCGCTCATCTCCGCTCCGGCTTGTTCCTGAATGAAGAAAATAGTGGTCCCCGCTTGGAAGATGTTGGCCGCTTGGAAAAAGACTTCACTGCCTGGAACAGGACCTTCTCCGCCGGATTTCAGTAACGGTGAGTACCTATTTGGGGGTTAGAGTTAGGATATTTTTTTTAGATTAGTGATTTATTGGGCACTCTATAAAGAGCTGAATGCCCTTTTAAGGACAGTAAAAGAGCTGAATGCCCTTTTAAGGGCAATGCCCATACAAATGCCCCTTTAGGGGCAATGGGTAGTTTAGCATTAGATTAGTGGGTTTTTTATTTTGGGGGGGGGGGGTTTTATTTTCAACGGGATTAGGAATAATTTTTTTATTTTGGATAGTGTTGTTTATTATTTTTTGTAATGTTAGCGTTTATTTTCTGTAATTAGATTAATGTAATGTAATTTTTTTATATTTTTTATTGTAATGTAGTATTTTTTTATTGTAATTAAGGGGTTAATTTAGGGATGTTAGGTTAGGGGGCTTAGTCATTAAATTAGTTTTTTGCATTGTGGGGGTTGGCGGTGTAGGAGTTAATAGGTCAAATTAGGTTGAATGCGTTGTGGGGGGTTGGCGGATTAGGGGTTAATAGATGTATTAGGTAGTTTGCAATGTTGGGGTTTACAGATTTAGGGGTTAATAATTTTACTAGGTAGTTGTTGTTTTTTTCCTAATACTTCGTGTGGGCGGTTAGTTTTTTTTTCTTTATACTTCGTACGGGCGGCTAGACTTTTTTTTTAAATACTGATTGCGGGTGCTTAGGGGTTTTTTTAATACTTATTGCATGCGGTTCTTTTCTTTTTTTTTATACTTATTGCGAGCATTTTTTTTTTTTAATGCTCCATTTGCCTTCACTGCATCCCGGTGGATTCCGAAAATGGTGGATTCTTTCACCACCCTGACATTTTCGGAAACCACCTGGATGCAGCTTCACTGCATCCAGGTGAATTCTTATGGCTGTGCACGCAGCCAACATTCTGTTGGCTGCCTCCCGCTGCCAACATTCCTTTGAGGATGTGTGCGCAACTGGCAGCAGCTACAGACATTACAAATGCAGTTATAGTATAGATAATAAAAATTAAACCTAATCTAATACCCCTATAAAAACAAAAAAGCCACCACAAAATAAAACATCCCCCTAATCTAATAATAAACTACCAATAGCCCTTAAAAGGACCTTTTGCAGGGCATTGCCCTGAAGCAATCAGCTCTTTATTTAAACAAAATTACAAAGTCCCCCCTAACAATACAACCCCCCAGCCACCCAAACCCCCAAAATAATAAAGACCTAACTAAAATAAACCTAAGCTACCCATTTCCCCTAAATGGGCATTTGTATGGGACAATCAGCTCTTTTGCTGCCCATTAAAAAATAAAATAAGCCCTAATCTAAAAAAAAAAAAAAAATACACCCCGAAATAGGTAATCAGTCACCATTCCTGAAGTCCGGCGGTGAAAGTCTTCTTCCAGGCGGCTCCATCTTCAATCTTCATCCCGGTGTCACGGAGCCATCTTCTATCTTTATCCAGGGGTTGCGGAGCTGATGTGATGCGGAGGCGGAGCTGTCAGCAGCGGTTATCGGGAACGACATGGAGGATCCTCTTCATGCAATCTCCGCTGCACACTGAAGCTTGAATGCAAGGTACCCGTTTTATTGGGTATCTTGTATTCCTATTGGCTGAAATATTCAAATCAGCCAATAGGATGAGAGCTGCTTAAACCCTATTGGCTGTTTAAATCAGCCAATAGGATTTAAGCAGCTCTCAGCCTATTGGCTGATTTGAAATACAATCACAGGCTACTTAAGGTCACTATTTTATTCACTATCGGCTAGATTGTGAGTTTTGCGGTATGAGTGAAAAAGCAGCGTTAAGGCTCTTTTTCACCACCGTTGGTATTACGAGTCTTGCAGATTTAGGGGCACCGCACACTTTTTTGGCCTTACCGCAAATCAACTTACGCAAATTGCGTATAGTCTTTTTTCTATGGGACTTCCATAGCGCCGGTATTACAAACTTCTAGACATGTGCACCGCTA
>CAJPDP010104746.1:0-10080 GCA_905336975.1 Bombina variegata variegata | reverse complement strand
AGGATGTGAGGCTATTCCATTAACTCTTACTTTGGCGGAAGGGGAAGTGTATAGGGCCATTATCTTCGAGATGAAGGAGTCTCCTAATCTATATTTATGTAGTATTTCCCGGAGGAAGTGCCAGCAGACGCGGTCGAAGGCTTTTTCCGTGTCCGCCGACACCACCGCGAGAGGGGTTTGTGTTAGGTGGGCATAGTGTATTAGCTGTATTGCTCTAACCGTGTTGTCTTTAGACTCTCTGGACGGGACAAATCCCACTTGATCAGTGTCAATGATATGTGGGAGGATTTTGTTGAGCCTGTTAGCTAGTATTTTGGCGTATACCTTCAGGTCTACGTTAAGTAAAGAAATTGGTCTAAAATTCGAGGCAGTATCTGGGGGTTTGCCTGGTTTTGGGAGAACAACTATGTGGGCCTCTAGTGAAGGACTGGTAAATGGGTTACCCACGTCTATCAGATTATACATAGTGAGCATGTGGGGGGAGAGTATATCCCTAAATACTCTATAATATTGATCTGAGAAGCCATCTGGGCCTGGGGCTTTATTATGGGGAGGGTCTTTAATGACACCTAGTAGTTCCTCCAACGAGATCGGGCTGTTTAAAATCTTTTGTTGATCCGAAGAAATGGATGGGAGAATTAGATTGGAAAGGTATTTTTTAATTAGGGAGGTTTTAAGGGCTGGAGATGAGCTTGCGTGGTTGCGAGGTGTACCTGACAGGTTATATAACTGAGAGTAATAAGACCTAAATTCTTCCGCTATTGCTTCTGATGTATGGAGCTCTTTACCTTGGCGAATTTTTTAGAGTTAAAATGTACCCTTTATGTAACCTTCTCTTTAGTTTTCTGGCTAGGAGAGGGCCGCTCTTATCGCAGCCTTCATAGTGCTTTTGTCTCAGCTTGAGGGCTGTCTTTTTGCATTCTTTTCCCAATAAGTTATTGATTTGCACCTTACATTCTGAGGCTTGTTGTGCCAAATGAGCGTTGTCTGGCTGCGACTTAAGCATGTCCTCTAGTTTGGGGAGATTCAATAAGCAATCATTAAGTAAGCTGTTTGTCTGTTTAACCTGATGTGCCTTGATGCTGATCAAGACCCCCCGAATAACTGACTTATGAGCCTCCCAGAGTATTTTAGGGTCACTAACGGATGTTTTGTTAATGGAGAAATATTCACTTAGAGCTTTTCCTATCTGTTGGCAATTTAAGGGATCTGCAAGTAAGGAGTCATCTAATCTCCATGTATAACAAGGCAGGGGCCTATGCGGCCAATTAAATGAGCACTGTATCATAGAGTGGTCCGACCAAAAGTTAGGAATGATTTCTATGCTTTCTACTTTAGCTAGGCTGTTGACATCTGTCATGAAATAGTCTAGTCGGGAGAATTTGCGGTGGGGATTAGAGTAAAATGTATAGCCTGAACACTCTTGATTATGTACCCTCCACACATCATGTACAGTTAATTCTTTTAAACAGCTTTTGACAGTGGAGATTACTCTATGGGGGACGGAAGACAGCTTGTTTGAGTTATCCAGTAGGGGGTTAAGGGTGAGGTTAAAGTCCCCGCCCATTATCAAGGTGCCCTTAATGGATTTTAGAAGTGTATTGGTTAATGATTTGAAAAAGGAGTCCTGTTTTGTGTTAGGGGCGTATAAGTTCACAAGGGTTACCATTGAATTATATAATTTACCAACCAGGATGATATACCTCCCCCCACGGTCTGCTACTCTTTTGATTAGTTGGATTGGTATATTGTTTTTGAAGAGTATACCTACCCCATTTGTTTTTTGTGAGTTAGAGGCGTAAAAGGAATGGCCAAATTTATATTCAAAGGTCTTAGGTTCCCGTCCCCGCAGAAAATGGGTCTCTTGGGTAAATATTATATCTGCTCTACGTCTTCTAAAGTCTCTTAAAGCCACATTCCTCTTATGGGGGTTATTAAGGCCCTGGGAGTTAACCGACAGGAAGGTCAAAGAACCAGAGTTTGGAGCTGTCATGTGTAGTGTATATTTTTAGGGATAGCTAAATAATCAGAACTATATCTAGGGACCCATCTTGAACAAATAGGGAGAGAGAAAAAAGGAAGAACACATCTGCCTGGTGATAATTGAAGAGAATAACAACGAGCATCTATATAATCTTTAAGGGATTTAGCATGAGTTAATAATGTAAACAGTGAAGAATGCCACAAATAAACAACAAAAAAAATTAAACATTTGCTTTGAAACAGTGCCGGGGTAAGACACTAATATAAAGGAGATTGCGCAGACAGCGCTGACACCAATATTAAATAAACAATTATTAGGAACTAAAATTTTAACCGCTATTAATACATAACATACTTAACCTGTATTAACTAGCTTCGACATGTCCACAGGCTAACCTGTAATAAACAATTCAACACAACAAAAAGGAGTAAGTGAGCATACCGTCCCTTTGTAGTAAAGACAAGGGTCCATGAGTGCTGAGATAATCCATGGAGAGGCCTAAAGGACAGTTCAAGTGTCACTTGCAGTGTCTCTGCCATCAACAGGAGATGTTGGTTTACTTCTTTTTTTTTTGGAACTACTTTCATCCATTTGGGATGAGGATCTCTCTGCATTGGTCTGTATGTTGAGGGATGATCTTCATTAAGAGTGACATCTGCTGGGTGTGGAGGTTTGAAGGACACCTGTAGAGCTTCCGACAGTGGCCTGAGATCTTGTTCAGACCTGTAGGTGAAGGTGCGACACTCGTGCATGACTTGAAGACAGAAGGGGAATCCCCACCTGTACTTTATGTTCTTTTCTTGGAGGGTTCTTGTGATGAATCGGATGTCCTTTCGTTTTTGGATAGTTGTAGGACTCAAGTCAAGATAGATTTGTATATCATTGTCCCTGAAGCGTATAGATTGGGAGGATCTCGCAGCTTTCCATATTCTTTCTTTATCTGTGAACCTAAGGAATCTCAGAATGACATCCCTGGGGGGTGCATTTTGTGCTGGAGGAGGGCGAAGTGCCCTATGAGCTCTGTCAAGTTCCATGGCCTCCGCCTGTGGGTCATTTTGTATAGATCTAAACAGATCTTGTATGTATCCGTGAAGATTTGCTGCTGATACCGCTTCTGGTACGCCTCTGATCCTCAAATTATTTCGGCGACCTCTGTTATTGAGGTCTTCTATTTTGTCTTGTAGGGTATCAATCTGAGAATCGTGAACATTGGCTTGCGTTGTTATGCTGTCAAATAAGGTGTTTAGAGATTCCTGGCCTTCCTCAACATATTCGAGTCTGTTCCCAATTTCATTTATATCTTTCCTCATGTTGGCAATTTCTGTGGTAATTATGGATTTTAGGGCCTCAAAATCTGCCTTAGTAGGCAGGTTGGCTATATCTGATTTTAGCTGGTGAGCATAGTCTGATGTAATGGACACAGGAGTGGCCAGAGAGGGTTGTGGGTTGAGAACCGAAGAATTACTGTCTTTAGCCTCCTGAGGGTCATTGCTTGCTGTGTGAAAAAAGCTGCTGACAGAGGCTTGTTGGGCATTTTGAGGTTTGTTTAGCTTATCTGGCTTCTGACTTCTTTTGGATGCCATGTTTGCTGCACAACCCTCTCCTGTCTAAGTGTAGGGTTCCTAAACTTATGTTTTAACTTTGCTCTCTTATTGGTATATGCTTGTGACAGAGTTGTATTGTTTTATTTTCCAGCAGTTCCTTTTTATTATAGTTTTGTGTCCTTTTAGTGTTTGCTGGAAAGTCCAGATATGTAGGGGTGAGAAGAAGAGAAAAACAAACTTCTTATTAACCTGTGGGCTTCAGTGTCTTAGCAGCCAATTGTGCATGACGCACTAGATAGCAAGCAAAAAGAAAAAGAAAAAAAAAATGGAGCCCAAGATGAAATAAAAGCATGCGTGTGTTTAAATTAGCACTGTGAACATGGCAGCGTATAAGGGTTATCAGAACCCGCACATTTAAAGTTGTGCTGAAGTAACTGAGGCTCATTGATATTCTATTAGCAGGTTGAGGAGCCTAAAATGCTTGTGCACTTTGTAAGACTGGGCGCCATGTGTGTGTCAGTAGTGCGGGACTTACATTGAGTAGCTCAAAGTTTCTCCCGACCTCCGGTTCCACTTTTTAGTCGTGTGAGGTGTCTGGCCTGGTGAGGAAAAGCCACAGCATGCTCGCGACAGGAGAGAAGGCTTCTGCAGAAGCGTGAGTAGCGGCTTTTGTCAGGCCGCGGGCGGCATATGTGATGTTGCTGGGTTTGCTCCGGTTCCGTCCGTGAACTCGGTATTGCCCTTTCTAGATGCGGGTGCTGGACCAGGGTGAACGCTAGTCACTGTTACCCAAATTGCTTTCCACTGTGACAATTATATTAAGGTGTCAGCTACTCTGCACACGGAGCTTCTCCTAATTGCGACCAAGCGCCATCTTGGCCAAACTCCGCCCCCCAGGGTGTATTGAATTTTTAAATGACTTTTTGTTTATTTTTTTGCATTTTCCATATTGTTCCAAATTTTTCGGAATTGGGGTTGTACACAGTGTAGAGCAAATATCGCTTTCACTAAAGCAATATTTAGCACTCCAATTGTAATCTAGCCCCAAGATATATTTATATTCTATGGATTATTAAGATCTTTTTTACAGTATGTATTATAATTTTTAAGATTTTTTATTAATATTTTTAAATGTTTTATATTTAATATTTCAATAACACGTTTGGAAGTTAGCAATTCCTCATGTGTGCTAACCCGACATCATGTTAGACCTAAATCGCAAACCTCGATGCGCATTAAGCATATTTTACATTCATATAGAAAAAAATGTCAATTGTATCAATAAATATATATATGTGTGTGATAATGTTAAATAGCTATACCTATATCTATAGGAATATATATACAGAAATATGTGTTTACAACAAAAATGACATTGCTCTGTATGTGAAGAAAATTGGCATGTGAAATATGAGCAACTCTTGTCAAGTTAGCACACGAGCAGTAGGTGTTTACTTTCAACATATAATATGCGTGCTATCCAATGCACAAAACAAAATAACTTCCAGCAAATTTTACACTTGAGCACACCACTTGTAATCTGGCCCACAGTGGGTAATCAAATAAATATTCATAGTGACTGCAGTTTTTTCTTTGTTAATTTAATTATTAATATTAATTCATGACATATGCAATTAACAATTTAGTATAATTTTGCATAATTTTATAATTGACCTTTTATAAATGTCCAAACACTGTTAACCAATTAAGCCCTAAAGTTGAACTTGGTGTATGGCCTCCTTTTTTTTAATCCCATTTCAATCTATTAGAAAGATGGTGTTTGAATTAGTTAAACATACTAAATTACAAATATATTTTAACAGTAAAAGTTAGTTAAATATGTGATAAACCATAAGAAACGTGTTACAAAGAGGGGCTATGGGCTTCACAGAAACAAAAGATATGTAGTCAATATGAAAGTAAATCATGACAGACAATTGATTCACTATTGAATGTCTTATTTAATGAGTATCAATTCATGACGTGGATTATCATGTTGCATAATGTTGTAATTAACAATTTTTGAACATCCAAAAACTAAGGGCCAGATTAAAAGTGGAGTGCAAAATATTGCTTCCGTGAAAGCGATATTTGCGCTCCACCTTGTAATAGCAGCACATGCCGTATTACAAGTTAGGTGCAATGCGAATGCGATATCGCGTTTGCATTACACGGAAGCATTGAGCTCATGAGATCGGGCTTCCATAGGCTTCAATGGGAGCCTCGGTCTCATGGCATGAGAACTAGCACAGCGAAGAGGGCAAGTTCCACAGCAATTTTAAATATACTATATACTGTATGTATATGAATATATATTTAGATGTTAATATGTGTATATGCACATATTAACACATACATATATATGTATATAAGCATATACATATATATTTATACAGGGAATACACAGTTCCCATAGACAGCAATGTAAAGGCACTCCCACACCCGCCAACTTTAGCCCCTTATAAATGCCTTATGCAGTTACTTTATTAAAAAATAAAAATGCTAATATTTTAATTTTTTTTAATAAACATTAATACACTGTATTTTGGGGGTATTTGGGGCACTTTTAGAAAATTAACCAGAGATCTGATCTCTGGTTAATTTTCAGAGTGCTAATTGCTACCGCAAGCAATAACCAGCCACTTGTAATGGCTGGTTATTTATTGCATGCCAGCAAACAGACAAATTTGCCCGTTTGTGGGCTTGTGATAAATTAGTGCTCCACTTGTAATCTAGCCCTTAATTGGAATAACAAATGAATATTCAAATGATTACAATTTAGCTCTGCATAAGTGTCATAGTTTAATAATGTAATTTGTTGCAGTATTTTAAAGGCACAGTAAAGCTACAATTCAATTTTCATGATTAAGATAGAGCATGGCATTTTAAACAACTTTCCAGTTTACTTCTGTTATAATTTGCTTTATTCTCTTTGTATCCTTTGTTGAATAGCAAATGCTCAGCAGTGACAATCCACTACCGGGAGCTAGCTGGTTGTTGCACATTTATGACTCTTGTAATCAGATGTGATAAGCTAGCTCTCAGTAGTGCATTGTCACTGCTGAGTCTACCTAGGTCTGCTCTTCAGCAAAGGATACCAAGAGAAAAAAAGCAAATTTGATAGCACATACAAACTGGAAAGTTGTTTAAAATTCCATGTTCTATCTGAATCATGCCCTTTTAACTTTCTACTTAACAAGTGAGAATATTTGGAAAAGCCATATGAAAATCCAAGATATAACACATAAAGGAGGTCAAAATTAATTTTGAAGTGTTCAATGCTACTGAATTAGATACATTAAAACAATAAAGGAAAAAAGTGTTTTCTGTTAAACTGGAAAACCACTGTCACTGCCCCTTGATGCAGAGAATTAATGGAGTTAACATATTATGGACTGAAATGGCCTTGAATTTAAAAACCTCACAAAAACAGGAAACAATTCACAAAGTCCTTCTCTCTTTTAAGGGGTTGGAATAGACCCCATTGTAGAAAGAGGAAATTTGTTATTATAAGAAAAGGGAATTTGGTTAAAAATAAAAGATTATAACAAGGTAGAGTATGTTATCTCTACACTACAATATCCCTTTGATGAAGGCGTGGGAAGAAAATATGACATTCTAAAAAGCAAGTTAGTACAAAACTTCTACATTTTTGCAATTTTCATAAGACTCTAAGCTCAACTCATTTTCAGTAACTTCATATCTAACAGTGGGCATCATTGAACTTGTTTTTGTAACGTTTGTGGGATATTTCTTTATCAGACCAATCCTGGCAAGTAGTCTTTTTATCCTGGCGTCAGGTGGAAAGATATAGAAAAATCCCAGAAATGTAACAGTTAAAGGAATGAGGGTAAGCAAATAGGTAGCTCAGAACTCCGAGACACAAGGGGTAAGGCAAAGGAGTAAGCCACACTGCAAAACAGGAGACAGCAGCAGAAAGCTGAATCAATAATTTAGGGCAGCAAGGGGTTAAATAATATAGCAAGTTACAAGGCAGAGCAGGGTTCAGCAACAAGTTGATAGTTCAATCTTAATGAGTACAAAAGGGTTAAGCAGAAGAGAAGGGTTAGTCACTTAGGCAGAGAAGGGTTCAGCAGCAGGTAGTCAGTCTAAACTTTCAGAGAGCCAAAGGGTTAATCAAAAGGGTAGTCACAGGTCAGAGAAAGGTTCAGCAGCAGGCAAACAGTCCAAAGAGATTGAGCACCCAGGAGTACACACAGCACAACCTATACTAGGGCACAGAAAATAGTAGGAGGTTACCTTAAATAGCGCAGGCTAGCGCCAAGGAGGAAGCACTGGTGCAAGCTGAGAGAACCAGAGCAGCAACAATCTCGTTGGGCAATGGCAAAGGCCGAGGTGCGGAGGTGGCAGAACAAGGGAGTGGGCAGTTTTAGTTTAATAACTATTTACTTGCTTGAGGTAGTTAATTCCAAAATCAGTGGTGGTATTACAGGGGTGTAGAAGGGTGCAAGATCACCCGATTCTTTACAGGGATATGAAACCCAATTTTTCTTTCATGATTCAGATAGAGCATGCATTTTCAGCAACTTTCTAATCTGATCATATAATCAATTTTTCTTCATTCTCTTGGTATCTTTATTTGAAAAAGGAACCGGCCCATTTTTTGTTTATATCCCTGGGTAGCTCTTGCTAATTGGTGGCTACATTTAGCCACCAATCACCAAGTGCTACCCGAAAATCTGTGTATCCAAAAATAATAATAGAAATTACAAATAGACCTCAGTGAGACAAAGGAGACACACCCAGTTTGAATTGCAGCAGATGAGAGGGTAAGACATATTGATACACCTGCCTAATTTATTAATTTGACCTTTTAGGGAACCAGAATCCAAATTAGTTACCAACATGAGTGAAGCTTCCTTCTCTAATAGGTCCAATATACGCAATTAATATAGGAACAATAAATGTTACACATATACATCCACAGGGACTTCATAAGAACATTCTTTGGATTTTTGGAACACTTATTTATATATCTCAATTATTAAATTGGACAAAATTTTTTCACTTTTTTGGTATACATATATTATTGATATTTTTGAATACACTGATTTTGGGGTATTCTTTTTTCTCCCCACGTCGTCTAACACTGGACAACTGTTTTCATAGTTTTTTCTTAGGCCAATTGATATATGTGCATATATATTTGTTTTTATTTATACATATATATTATGGTTTTTAATTTAATACATTTTGGGCCAGATTACAAGTGGAGCTCCAGTTCAAGCGTTAACTGTGTAGAAGTAAGCTTTTTGCGCTCGTCAAGTTGCTAAACCAACACACATAAAAAGACGAGCTTAGAATACTATGCGCGAGAGAACCTATTTCCCCTTAGAAGTCAATGGAGTAAAAAAAGCTGAAAAAAATAACACCTTACTCGCACGCAAACACGATCGCATATTCTTAAAGGGACATCCCGGTCAAAAATTAAATGCACATAGATGAATTATATCTTTGAATATAAACATATTTACAATATAAATGTATTGGCAAAAATGCTTCTAGTAAAAGTTATCACTGTTTTAGTGTTAGCATTTTTCTCTACACGTGCATGTGAAGCATAACTAGATATTCTCAGTGCACCAGCATAGTACTGCAGCTGCTCAGAGCACCCGTGGGGGGTGTTATCATGTCAGCAATTAAGAAATTGAGGAATTACCAAATGGTACAAGCACCTTAGGCTCTCTGACCAAGTGCTGTGTATAAAATGCTGGTGCACGGTGCATACTTAAATACATTTTTGAAACAGCTATAGCTTTTCTTAGAAGCATTATTGCTAATTCATGTATATTACATAAATGCTTCTATGCAAAAGTGAAACGCATCCATATGGATTCCAATTTTAGCTGGAATGTCCCTTTAAGCTTCGGAATTTATGACCTGTACATTCTCTTTTCTGCTTTATAAAAATAAAAATGCATTTCATAGTCTTAAATTACTTACTATTTGTCTTTTATATTCTATAGCAAGATTACTTCTGAACCATAGTAGTATTTTGCAGCACTTCCTAAGCATGTGACACATGGTTCTGAAATGTTACAAAAAAAATCATTTGGCTGTGATCCTTCAAAACTCATCAAATTCTCAACATTTTCTCCATATATATTTCCATCTGCAAGACTTTTTCATCTGGTTGCATTAAGGAGTCTACACTTCTTTGAAAAGATGTAATATACATAGTGACCTCATTCCAAAATGTCAGAAAACTATTGTGTAACTGTAACAGCTCAGGCTTTTATTGGATCAATCTGAATTCAGTAGGAGATATAGCACCAAATCAATCAGAAAAGATGCAAATTTATGTTTTTTTTTTCATGAAAGCAAAATATACAGGGCCAAAACTAAAATAAAACATGAAAGATAATTAATTCAATAATGATGATGACTGAATGAATTTGAATCTCGTTTTTTTCCACTTTACCTATACTATTCATTTATGATGTGACCAATTCATAATATCATATCATTTTGATTCATTTTATCATTTACATTTAAAAACACTGTATTACAGTAATACAATAACTTTTAGAT
>CAJPDP010104706.1:0-11480 GCA_905336975.1 Bombina variegata variegata | reverse complement strand
GTTGTACTTGCTGATTGGTGGCTAAAAGGTAATCACCAATCAGCAAGCACTATCCAGGGTGCTGACCCAAAAATGGGCTGGCTCGTAAACTTACATTCCTGCTTTTTTAAATAAAGATAACAAGAAAACGAAGAATAATTGATAATAGGAGTAAATTAAAAAGTTACTTAAAATTGCATGCTCTATCTAATTCATGAAATTTGGGTTCAGTATCCCTTTAAGTAACATTTATTAATGACAGAAATTTTTATAAGACCATTACATTTTGTTAGAATGTCCCTTTAAGCAGTACTTGAAACAATGTATTTTCAAGCCTAAAAAATTACCTGTCTCAAAGTTAAGTCTTCTGTCAATTCAAAAGTAGCTGCTTTTTGAGCATTAGATTGGCTGTGCCATCATGACTCCTGGGGAAAATGCAGGTGGTCAGGCTAGCAAGAGGGGACAATAACTTATATTAAAATATGCATAACATTTTCATGTTCCACTTCCATTGTATACAATATGTGATAATACTTCAAGCAATTAAGTTGATGCATTAAAAGTTGTTTATCACTTCCAGAGACCTTTTTATAGGTCTTACAAGTTCTTTCAGGAATCTAATACATTCAGCAATGAAATAGTTAAAAGTATTTTTTTTTATTAATATCTCAATGGCTCAGACAAATGACATTTTTTAAAGTTAGGTCCAATTGCTTCATTCGTGGAAAATCTTACATACAATAACTGTATTCAGAACTGGGATATGTTCAGTTACAATTTCACAAGGTGCCACTGTGTGGCTGCGCACCATTTATACTGTTAAAAAAAAAAGTAATTGACTTCCAGGGCAAAATGTACTTGGCAGTGCTGTTAAATGTGTGAGTTTGATGTATTTGCTGGTGGCTAAACATTAAAAATGCATCTTGTGTGATTTGTGAAAAATTGAAAGGGAGTTACACAACATATATCACTCTTTCTTTTCCTGGAACTTACCCTTAGTTCAGTTCATGTTAAAAGTTAAATGGACATTACATTTACTATTAATTTCCTTATAAAAAGTTAATGAAAGGATAATACATTAGTATATTTAGTTTTTGCACTGCCCTGGGCACTGGTAAATTTGCCGCCCCTAGAACCCCTTCCCATCAATAGCAGCTGATATTTGTCTGATGCTTTTCTCACAGCAAGGAACACAGAGTAGTATGACGAGGTCACGGACACTCAATAGACAACCATGAAAAATTGTGGGAAGGCATCATAAATAAAACTACCCCTCAAACTGTGCTGCCCTAGGCACAGATCTAGTTGTTGAGAGCAAATATGTGCATCTGGAGTAAAAAACAACCCCCCCCCCCCAACCCAGACAGAATGGCCTGCAAGCACTCATTATACCTTCTTTCTAATAGGCCTTGGTCTATTACAATTGCTTGTTTAGTTGACTTATTTAAAAAAAAAAAAAAAAACATGATGCCTACATATTTTCTAAATATTTTTATATGTAAAACAAAAAAGTTAAATATCCAAAGTGAAATGTTTGTGGTTTCCCTTATTTTCTTCACAAGATTTGTTTCAGTTTGTATGTATGTTTAGTGCCTATTGACATATTTCCCTGTGTGTTCTAATTTCTGTTTATATGAGACATTTTAACTTTTTTATTGCCATATTGCTAAAATGTGTAGATATATACAAAATGTAATAATAAAAAAAAAACAGATTTTAAGTATGCCAGTATTGCTGTTTGTAAAATGATATTTAATATAATCAATTTTCCTTTACAGTGTATGGGAATTGTTGCAAATACATTCTGTAATAAGCCTTTCAAATGCAATAAAATAATCACAGAAAACAAATAAATACCAGACTGTAAAATATTAGTTAAGAGTGCTAGTCCTATATGTTGACAGACCTCTACATACTTAGGCCACAGATGTAACTAGAATATACAAGAAACCCTGATGTGTGATGTGTATATTATTTTGCTTT
Organism: Bombina variegata variegata; assembly: GCA_905336975.1. NCBI lineage: Eukaryota > Metazoa > Chordata > Amphibia > Anura > Bombinatoridae > Bombina > Bombina variegata. Next base: position 9,518 of record CAJPDP010104706.1, on the reverse strand, counting down.
CTTGTCTGTAAAGAGTGAGGGTCTAATGTCTCATTTTCTCATTAGTCATAAAAATGACTAAACTGTCACTTTCTTTGTGTTAATGCAGGTTTATTCAATAATATTTATTTAAAACAATACAAATTGTTCATTTGTACTTAATAATAAAATGCCAGTGCTGTTGTCCTCAGTGGTAAATTGCATATAAATGCTAAGTTTTGGGATCTGGGAAGAAAAAAGTCTAATGTTAATGTGGGAGAATTAATCACGCTTAACTTGCGTTTAGTTGTCTGCAGGAAACCTGTCATTCTTTCTTTAGATTCACTGCCTTTTAGTGTATGTGTTAATCACCATTGTCATTTGTATGGAAATAGGCTTGATTAGTAATTACAAAACCACCAACCCTTTTCATAGCCACAGGATGCAAAGGCGAAGAGAGCTTTTATTTAAATACACAATTAATTAATGGGTCGCAATGGGTTAGATTAGTTTGAGGATAGAGATTGCATTTTTAATTCTTTTTTTTTTTTTTATGCTTCAAAGTTTTTAGAATACAGACATTTTACAAGTAATTCTTAGTTTTCATGTTATCATGAAATATTCTTTAGCTAAAACTAGATTCAAATCGATAACTATTTTTTTTCATGAGCAACTTTGCATTTATATTATCTTACACCACTCACAGTCTGCACTGTGTGTGTTTACAACTGTCTTTATTTTAACTCTTTTCTTTCCATGTATTTGCATTTTAGAAAGTCATCTACTCAATTAATATTCTAATTACTTTAAGTTTGACTTTTTCTAACTGTTTTGAGAATTTGTTTCCCTTGTGTTTGGGGGAGTAAGGGACTATGGTCCAGTTTCTCTGGTTACACTCCCTGTAGGGCTGAATACTACAGCCAGACATTTCTGCTTGTTTATTCCCTTTGGAGTTGTTACTCCATAAAGGAAGTTGTCATTAGGCTAAGTATGTCTGAGGGTTATGTAGCTCTAAAGGCTTCCAGTCAAGTAGTAAAACCTTAAAATAAAGGAGCTGTGAGACATTACTGCACTGAAAAAAATGTATTGTTTGTTAATCTTAGTTCAATATGCAAGTTGTTCAGTATAGCCAGAGACAACAAAGAATAAGGATTACACAATAAACTAACTTTATTTGTTTTGTATTAACAAAAGGGACATTAAACTCAGAATAATAGTCTATGATACACCAGGATATACATATGTTGAAATAGTTTTTGCATAAAAAAGTTTCCTCTGTTGAAAGTGACAAGGAGCTTATACTGTGTTACACAGCAGGGGTTCACAATTTTAAATTTAGGAGCCAGTGAGAAAATTAAAAAGTTAGGCACTCATTATTAGTAGGCAGCAAATAATGCTTTTCTTTAACTATATAGATATTTAGCAAGTAAAAGCTGTGTAAACTGAAAAAATATATATATATATGTAAGTTTTACTGGCAAAATGTAGCTATTTCCAGAACCTTTTCGACTTCATTAATTACATTATGACACCCTATGCGTCCTTGTACTTAATATTGTCTGACAAAGATGTCATTGGGACATATTATATCACAGGTGCAGATATACTGTGTCAACATTACCATGGAAAATGTATTTTCACTGCGTTATTGTAGCAGTCAACTTTGATGGTCCCGCAACAGTTGCTGCTTTGGGGGCAAGTTGTGTTACCATCTTAGATACCAGAGTAATGCAACATATCACTCTCACCCCAACCATAAAGGGGCATTATACACTAGATTTTTCTTTGCATAAATGTTTTGTAGATAATCCATTTATATAGCCCATAAACATTGTTGTTGCTGGTACATCACTGAAACAATGTTGCATTGGCTGGTGACATCTGCACCTTCAGCATTGCTACAGCTTTTGAACACTTTTACATAAACACATTGAGAATTTTCAGACAATGGACTAACACCAGTGTGCTCTAACCACCTCCCCTTCTATTCCCGGTGTGTATTAGTCTGAGCTGCTGTCTCTGCATGAGACATCCAAACAAGGGCACAGGAAGTAGGGGAATCTTTTCTAGCGCCAATCAGAATAGGTAAAGGGAACATACTTCAGAGGCAAAAAAATTTAATTAAAGGGACATAGAATTTAAAATGATAGTTTAATGATTCGAATAGACTGCGATTGACCCTACCACAGTATGCTCTCATACAAACAAGCTAATTTGCTAAAGATTACTAAGAGCAAGATCTACATTTGATAATACTGTAATTGATTATCTCTCTCTCTCTCTCTCTCTATATATATATATATTCTCGCTGTTTCAGGATCATGAAAGTTAAATTTGACTTGCATGTCCCTTTAATTTGTAATCCCTCTATAATAAAAGTGACAAGAAAATGTCAAAGAAAAACACTGTCCTTTCCATAGGCCCATTTTTTGAGAATGAGTCAGAGGCCCCTAACTCAATCAGAGAATGGCTAGAAGAACAAATATTTAAGTATGCTTTTATTACACCTTCTTGCTATTCTGGGAAATTCTTTCCATATGTGCTAGCACAGTGAAACTGTGAATCCTATTATAACACTGTTGGGTCAAGATAAAGAATACTTTGTTAATTTTATTTTGCTAGCTTTCTTAGGTCATACCGGTACAAAACCCTTTATCCAAACTTCTTGGGACCAGAAAAGGTTCAGCTTTTGAAATAGTTTGGATTTTGGAACATTCGTATATTTACATCTGTGAAATAAAACAGTTTGGAGAGGAGTTGGGAACAAGTGTAAACAATAATATCTTCTGTCATTTAGGCAATATTTACATCTTATAATACAGTTTATATATGTAAGCTAAAGGTAGTTTTGTATCATTTTTGGAACTTTTGTATACATAGTACCACCAGAAAGATAGTTCAGTACAGTAATCAGAAAGGTAATAGATGTTTTAAATACATTTAGACTAGCATTGCATTATTGGCAAGTAAAAAAGGTTGTTTTTTAAAAAAAAATAAAAAATATTAATATGGATTTAGAACTAATTCCTGATTTTGGAATTTCTGATTTGGGGATTTGCACCTGTGATAAAATGCTTATAAAGGAAAATTGTGAGCGTCACATTTCTTGCAGAAGTATCCCATTTGTGAAATGTTAGAGACTATTTTCTTAATGCACTATTGCTTACATATTATTATGAGGTTAACCCCTGAAAATACACTGATGAGCCTAAACTGAGGGTGACAGTGTGACTGACAGCTAAGCACATATGCTACTTGTGATTGGCTCACTGGCCAATATAGCATTGCTGTCCCAGAGCTTTGCAAGGGTTAAACTCATAATTATTAACAAATGAGAGGGCAATAAGAAATACTCTAACTCCTTACTGCACTTTTATGTCCTTGTAACATAGATATATTACTATAGACAGCACAACTAAATAACATATTCTACATTGATCAGTTTGTGTATAAATCTTGGCTAGGTCATTATTGGTTTTCCTGTGAAGTCAGCCTTTTGAATTTAATGCATGTAACTAACTATATATTTTATTGGATGAAGCTGCAAACAGGAAGATAAAGACATAACTCTGATACATTATTCCTACATCATGTGGGAATGCAGGGGATGAAGTGAGTGCCTGTCCAAAAGCTGCTTTATGTGGGGTCAGTCACTGGTTAAACGAGGAAACAAAGAACATGTCTTGGGTTTCAGAGTAAAGGTTCAGAAGCGATCAGCTATCTTGTAAAGTAGAGTCTGGCTTTAAACTGAGCAATAAACTTTGAAAAGTGCAGTGCAAACTGATACCACTTTCAACTTAAATCACCCACATTTCAAGGCTGTTGAAAAGTAGTTGCTCAAGTTGCATAAAAACAGGGAGTGATATAACTTACCTCAAAGCTCTTTGTGAATGCACTTTGTAAATCTTAAAAAACTGTAATTCCCAATTCTATTGCGTTGTACCTAAAAAAAGATAGCTTTGATTGCGCACTCTGTATAAGACCTCTGACTTTCTAAAGTTACTTCTAATGTAAAGTGGTGTAAAACATAACTATTTATATATTTGTATCTATGTTTTTTTTTATTTCCTTTTCATTTCCTGTGCATGTAGTATTTTTAGGGAACATAGCCTGACATTTCCCCAAGAAAATATAACAATTACAAGTAGAAAAACCTTTATCCAAATTCCTTGGGCCACAAAACGGTTGGGTTTTGGAGTAGTTTGGCATTTGGAATATTTGCAGCTGTAAAATGGGACAGTTTGGAGAGAGGATGGGACAAATATAAACAACATCATGTCATTTAAGCAATATTTACATAATACATCTTATACATCTAAGCTAAAGGTAGTTTTGTATAATTTTTAATACTTTCGTATACATAGAACCCTCACACAGGTAGTACAGTACTATAATCACAAAGGTTTTTGTTTAAAATAAATATAGATTATTATTTGCATTTTAGAACACACACACAAAAAAAAAACTAACAAAGACACAGGCAGAGAAGATTGTAGGAAAAAATAGTATTTTTTGATAATTTTATTTAAAAAAAATGTAATTAAAGTTTAGATTTTGGAATTCAGGATTTGGGGACCTGTAGAGTAGTGTTTTCTATAGCCTACCATTTTGTTTAAAATATTTTTTCTATATATGCAATATATATCAGCAATTAAACACTGCATTTCATAAAATCAACACACAGCTTAAAAGGACATGAAACCCAATTTATTTATTTCATGATTTAGAAAGAGCATGCAATTTAGATCAACTTTCCAATTTACTTCTATTATCTAATTTGCTTCATTGTCTTGATATCCTTTGTTCAAAAGCATATCTAAATAGGCCCAGTAGCTGCTGATTGATGGCTGCATAAAGATGCCTTGTGTGATTGGCTCACCCATGTGCATTGTTATTTCTTCAACAAAGGATGTCTAAAGAATGAGACAAATTAGATAATAGAAGTAAATTGGAATGTTGCTTAAAATTTTATTTTCTATATGAATCTTGAAAGAAACATTTTGGGTTTCATATCCCTTTAAATTAGTGGCCAGCAACCTTGGAATCCCAGATGTTTCTGAACTACATTTCCTGCGATACTCAGCCAGCCTAAAGTGTGTCTGAGCACTTTGGGAAATGTAGTTCCAAAACATCTAGGGTGCCAAGGTTGCTGGCCGTTGGCTTAAATGTTTCAAAAGCACTTACAAATAAATAAGTAATTTTGTTAGCTAAATTTGCATTGTATTTCAGACCCTGTTATATTTTTTGCAAGGCCCACTGGGAACAGATATAAATGAGATTGTGTTCAAACAATCACTGTAGAATGATGTAGGGTCAGGGTTCATAGTCTAGCTTCTCTTGGAAGTGGAACACCCCCTGGAAATTAATTTTAGGCAATATTAAAAAGGGACATTGCACACTAGATTCTTCTTTGCATAAATGTTTTGTAGATGATCCATTCATATAGCCCATCTGAAAGTGTTTTTGTAACAATATTTAGTTTTGCTTATTTTTTAATAACATTGTGCTGATTTTCAGACTCCGAACCAAGCCCCAAACTATCAGATGTAAACTCAGGTCTACAGATTCCAGCTGCTATTGTTTGTGTAATATGTCTTTTCATATGCAGGGAGGGGGGAGTGTCTGCTCTTTCTGCTTTCCCAGACCCTTTCACTTGGTGTCCCAGCATAACCTCATCAACAGTGCTAAACTGGGAGATTCTATGTAAGTTTTTAAAAAGGTTTTATAGTAGATTTTTAGATCAATATCTGCATATTCTTCTTTATAGTAGTGTCTATTACCAAGTTATATGAAAATTGGTGTACACTGTCCCTTTAAGTTTCTATACAACTTATAGATGTAGACTCAAGTCTACAGATCCCTGCTTGCTCCTGTTTTTGTAATGGGTCTTTTCATATGCAGGGGATGGGGGAGTGCTTTCTCAGCCCCTTTATATGGGTGCCCCAGCCTAACCTCATCAACAGTGCTAAACTGGGAGCTTCTAATTAAGTTTTTAAATGGTCTTATACTTGATTTTTAGATCAGTATCTGTGCATATTCTTCTTTATAGTAGTATCTATTACATGTAGTTATATAAAAATTGGTGCATACTGTCCCTTTAAGTTAAAGAGACAATAAACACTTTGTAATTACAAGATATTTCTGTTGTCTTGCTAGTATAGAACAACATACCATCCAATCATAAGCAGTTTCAAAATAAATTTGCATCTAGTTTGATGTAATTGTTTTTCAATAGCCAAACTCCACCCACCATTTGCCCTGTTTGTAGGAGCCCATCTGGGCTTGAGTCTCCAGACAACAATACTTTGAGATTACTATATATTGTAACCTTTTTTTCTGAATTAATTCTGAAAATTGTCCAGGTAAAAACCTCACAGGGAAAAATAGCACAAAATCATTAAACAAATGGAAAGTAAAAAAAAAAAAAAAAGCTAAAGTCAAATACCAAGTCAGCCCAAACCAAGGGGTTAATACAGAAGCAAAGTCAAGGGAATCCAAAATAAATCCAGTATTAGAGCGCAGTACACTCAATACACAAGCAACATCATACTGCAAACCGAGAGCTTATAGACAAACACTAGTGGAATTAAAACCTAATTAATCTTCTAGGCATCCTTAAAGGTACAGTACGCCTTACTGCAGCAGGGACAGAAATTACTCTCTTAGACAAGTGCCTGTTATGACATCCACACAGTCACTGGTTTGCACATTCTAGTGGCTCGTTTATAACTGTCCCTAAATGGCCTCAGCAAGGAAGAAAATCTCAGTTGCTACCAGTGGTGTTTTTTGGGGGGAGTAATTTGGGGGCTAAGAAAGGTGGTGAAAATGTTGAGACACAACACACATAATATTTGGAGCCCTTTGCTGCTCGATTGGGGAGGCTACATGTGCGTTTGGAGGTGTATAGTACTCCCCTGCACCCCCATAGAACCACCACTGGTTACAACTTGATGGCACCCATTGCTTTACAGGCACTGAAAATTTACACTTTTTTTATTATAAATAAATATTTAAATAACTAATATAATTAAAAACATGTATTTGCATAATATTTTGAAATGAATCTTTACTTTGAATATATCATTCTGTCTCTCATTTATTTATCTTCTAGTGTCCCTTTAATCTTAATAGAGCATAACATTGAATTTGAAGTGTAGAGCAGTGCGTTTTAACACCTAGAGGAATTTTTGCAACATGTTCTGCAGTATAACAAGTAAAAGTTGTAGGATTCCAGGAATCCGTTTGCATTATTTGTGCTCTGTGTAAATGATTCTGGATAAAAAAATATACTCACATATAATTATGTACATAACAAACAAAACATCTTGGTAATCATGATAATTCTCAGTTGCATTAAAAAGAGAAAAATGATTAAACATCCAACTTTTATTATAATAACTGTTCTTGAGATATGTCTTGATTGTGATCCTAGCTGTAGAACCTTTCCATGCACAAGCAATAAATGCTTTATCTTCTTCACAAGGACATAAATCCTTTTATCCGCGTGGCATAAAGAAGTTATGATGGCTAGAGTAAATTGAGTTACGTAACCAGGTTACAGTATTTACTGAAGATAATGGACCACCCAGTTTGTCAGTTACAGTTTGTGCAATTTTCAATAAAAAAACCAAGTCAGCTGAGCACTGAAGCAAGTTTTGTGCTTGTTTAAATTCCGCTGTTAAAATCTTTGTTTATTGGAAGAATTTCTGCTAGTATAATTCCAGCCAAATATGCCTTTTGTTTATGATTCTAGAAGTTCTTCGAGGCTTTGTGAGATTTGAGTATGAGTTAAATATACTCTAGAAATAATTATCTATTTTCATAAATTTATATGGGATGTTGTGTAATAGGCTGAGTTTGAGCTAATAAAAGGATATGTTCATAGTGGTACAAGAACACAGACTTAACATGAAAGCCCAAAAAAATATTTCATGATTTAGGTAGAAAATACATTTTTAAACAACTTTCTAATTTACTTCTATGATCAAATTTGGTTCATTCTCTTTGTATCATTTGTTAAAGGAGCAGCAATGCTCTACTAGTTTCTAACTGAACACATGGGTGTGCCAATGCTCCTGAGCTTACCTAGATAAACCTTTCAGGAAAGGATAACAAGAGAAGGAAGCAAATTAAATAATAGAAGTCAATTGGAAAGTTGTACAAAATTGTATGCTCTTTCTGAGTCATGAAATAATTTTTTTTGGGTATTATGTCCCTTTAAGTAAAATGGCTGACTTGGAGAAAAAGTAGCTATTCTGTAAAAGCAAACTGACTAGAAAGTCACCATTTGTAATTGACTTGCATACCTAAAAGATGGTTAATTTTTTTAATTTTTTTATAATAGGAAACTTTCTGTTGGAAGTATATCAGTTCAGTTGTCCATAAATAACTGACTGGCAAAGGACCAAGTTGTGTGTACAGATAGTTCTGTTCAAGCAGTTATATGATAATAAAATGCACTAACGTATTATTATTGCTTTTTTATCTCACAGGATCAATAATTGCCTAAGGCTAGCTCTGCTGGATGATATAAATGTGGATGATATACAAAGCTATCCAAAGCATTTGTTTCTGTGAAACTAACTGATATTCAATTCCTGTTTGGTCAGAAGCACAGATTTTATTCTATAAAACAGCAGTTTGTGTGGTGCCACATTTGGATGAGGATACATAAATGAATAAACACTAAAAGATTTCACTTAAAAAGGCCTGATTTTGTTTTACTTCATCTTTATTCTCCATGTTCTACAGTTCTTTTCATGATAAAATTAGTCTTGGTTAATATTTTACCATATTAAAATTCTGTAAATTTATGGTGAACTAATACAAAAATCAGTTGCCAAAGTTGTCTTCTTTTGGTGAGTTTCTGAGCACATTAAATTGACAGTTTACTCAAAAATATTCTCCTCTTTAATTTGTTCTGAATGATCCACTTTACCTGCTGGAGTGTATTAAATTGTTTACAAGTATTTCAATTACCCTTATATTGGCAAATGAAATAGTTTATTTAGCCTGTGGTATCCCCACCCATCCTGAAAGTTTTTGGTCTCGAGGCCATGCTGTGTTAACACAGCCAACAGAAGAAATTATACTACCATTTGGGTATAGAAGAGATAAGGTAATAAAAGGTTCATTTCCCTTTGTTCTCTCCAAGTATTGGTGATTGGTTTATGGACAGATATAAGACAAAAAAACAGGTATATTTTCACAATGTGATAAAATAATGAGATATTATTATACCTACAAGCTCAACCCATTTTATTAGGTTGTGGCTTCAAAACACAAAATAAGCTAATTCATATACACAAATAAGCCTTAGAAAAGCATAGCTCATACATTTTATACTCTGCAGCTGGTAAAAGAAAGTAATTGGAAACACATTAAAGGGACACTCAGGTTAAATTAAATTTTCATGATTCAGATACAGCATGTAATTTTAAACTTTCCAATTTACTTCCATTAAAAAAAATGTGCACAGTCTTTCATATTTACAATTTGAGTCACCAGATCCTACTGAGCATGTGCAAGAATTCAGACTATACGTATATGCATTTGTGATT
>CAJPDP010104660.1:0-10807 GCA_905336975.1 Bombina variegata variegata | reverse complement strand
TATTATCCAGCACTAGACTATAACTCATATCATAAATTACCCCACATTAGACAAAAAAAAAGGCAGGAGAAAGAGAATGGCCCTCAACCATTGCATATATAAAATTTCTATTATTACCACTACCGTGCACCTTTAATAATGTATCTCTTGTGACTACTCTCAAGTATATTATACCAGCGGTACTGATTTAAATAATGTTTTCATATATATATCTATGTTAAAGCCCTTTGTAGCCTTTTTTTCTAACACCTGAGACCTCATATCTTTGAGCGCTTATAACTTTTTTATGCAATTCTTTAAAATATTTTTTATTAGACAGTGTTATTATGAGTGTAACTGTACTTTTAAATGTATTTTTAATGTTTTTTGCGCCATTTTTTAGACTCACGTAAAAGTTAACCACATCTCTGAAGTTGCGCTATCCTGGTGCGCGTTAAAATACATTTCACTCAATTGAACGTGTTTACTTTCAATACATGCACAAAGAGTTTCAATAAACCCCTTATCGCTCACGCTCAACAGTTAGTGCTTAATCTAGCCCTTAATAGGCAGGGAGAGAAAGCAAAAAATCAGGACTGTCCCAGGAAAAATGGGACCGTTGGCAGTGCACTATCATTATGCAAACACTGGCAAGTAAAAAACAACACTAAAACAAATGCATTTTCAGAAACTATAACCTCAGATTCTGATAATATTGCACCTTCATGCCATAAGAGTAGAATTAACACAACATGGATTTTACATCAGGGTCTTCATCAGGGAGGGGAGGGTTCTCTATGCTACAGACATTTTTTTGGAAGGGGAGATTGATGGTCCCCTAAGGAAAAGGGGATAATTACTGTAGAGGGTGGTGGTCTCTACAGTTAAATTGCTTGAAGTAGGAGGTAGGGTGTGTGAGGGGGGATCCCTACACTACAGGAAAAACAAAACAAAAACACAATCTCTCCTCCACAGACTGCACACTGGCATATGCCAGTAACAAAAATGGTGGTGCAGTAGGGGGGAGAGGGAAGAGAGCTATTTTTAATGGATCAGGGAGGTGGGAGAGTGAGGGGCAATCCCTACACTACAAAAATTTAAAAATGAAAAAAAAAAACTAACTGCATACTAGCAAACTGGCTACCAGAGCCTAAGATGGTGGAAGATGATATTGACCAGTAGGAGAGGGCAGGAAAGAGAGCTGTTTTGGAGGGATCAGGGAAGTGGTAGGTGTCAGGTGGGTGGGTAATCACTGCACTACAATACAATTACCAGCTAACTGATTAACCCCTTCACTGCCAGCAATTTCAGAGCTGTGGTGTGCAGCCATGCATGTCAGCTATTTCTGAGCAGAGGCGATCCTAGAGAAACTTTTACAACCATTTGTTTATGACTCTAGTAGTTGCATGTAAATCATTTTAGTTTGAAACTAAAGTTTGAGAAAAAGTAAAAAATGTTTTTATGTGATGGCATTTGGCAGTCAAATGGTGACAAAAAATATACAAAAATGGGCGTAGAGTTACCCCATTGCATAATTTTAGACAGATTTAGACCTTTAAGGGATATGAAACCCATTTTTTTCTTTCATGCTTCAAATAGAGAACGCTATTTTAAACAACTTCCTAATTTACGTCTATAGTCATTTTTTCTTCGTTCTCTTGGTATCTTTTGTTGAAAAACAGGGAAGTAAGTTCAGGAGCCGGCCTATTTCTGGAGCACTATATGGAAGCAAATATATAATAATAATTATTATTTTTTGGTAATTTTACAATAATTTCTTAATTCAGAAAATAAATAGCTAGATGAAACTGTCATCTACTATATGGGTTTTTTTAAGCCCCCCCCCAAAAGAAAAATAGTTTTCATAGGTAAATAAAAAAAGTAAAGGCTCTATTACTGTGTAAACAGAGTGATAGCAAACATTCTCCAGAACTTTGGGCAAGTTTTCTCTGAAATTCATGGTAGCGAAGGGGTTAAACTATTAGCCAGTTGATAAAGCTCTGCATCTTTAGTCTGGACGTTGCAATCTTGTAACACCTAGATCAGTGATGGTGAACCTTGGCTCTCCAGATGTTTCAGAACTACATGATGCTCAACTGGACTTCAGCGTGCCTAAGCATCATGGGAAATGTAGTTCTGGAACATCTGGAGTGCCAAGATTTGCCATCACTGACCTAGATTCTCCACCTGTGGTGCATGTACCCCATTTTTTTTACACTTAGGCACAAACTTATGCCTGTAGGGGTACTTGCTACAAAAAGAGTGAGAAACATTGTATGTGACACATGTATTGTTACATCCTGTGACAGAAGCAGCACGCTTTCAAAGGTCAGTGAATGAGGTTGCACTTCAGGTTGAATTGCACAATAGGAAACTCTACTATTTGATTTATTTAACACAGATTAAACATTATGGGCCAGATTACAAATGGAGTGCTTGCTATTTAGCGCTTTTGCTAGAGCACTAATAGCACTAGAAGTAAACATTTTTGGTTGAACTGGTATTATGAGTTGAAAGTAAAAAGTTATCACTCTCATGTTAACCCAATGTGCGCAAAGAAAGAACTTACAATATCACGCGCGTGATATTCTATTCCTCCATAGAAGTCAATAATGCAAAAAAAGTGGGGAAAAAACCTAACACCCTACTTGCGCGCTAACCCAAATGCCATGAAAATATGAAAAATTCTTATTTCAATTTTCTGCACATAGCAATATCTGAAGTCCTGAATTTAGCGAGAAATTTACTTTCAACTTGTAATATGCACGCTAACCCACCCACGTTAAAAGCCTGCATATTTAAAACTGCGTTCGAAGTAAGCTTTTTGTGCACTTTGAGTTGAAAGTAAACTGGTTTTACTCGCATGCTAACCCGAAGTGCATAAAAAAGCAAACTTAAAATATTGCTAAAACCCAAAAGTTAAAACTTAACCGCTCTCAGATGTGTCAAGCAGCTTAAAAAGGGAAGTACCTCTCTGCAACCTTCCCAAAGTCATATTTAACAAAAAAGATGCGCTATGAGGCAGCAACACATTACCATCAACCAGTAGGATATAAAATAAAAACCGGGGGTTCTACACCTAGCAGAATATTCCCATGCAAGTGGCACACTAAGGTCTTATTATCGAGGATCATCTCTGTTTTTTATCACATAGCGGGACTTCAACCAAACATATTTATGCTTACTGGGACTGTTACAAGAGTGATTACTCTGACTGCTCACGTGCAATTATTTTGTGTGTATATGAACTTTTAGATGCATCTCGTGTATTATTAATTTTCATTGTATTCTTATTTTATTGTTCTATAGGATTGTTATTCTGATTAACTTGTTTTTGTTTATTAAAAATTTGAATTTAAAATTGTTAATTAAATTTTTTTAATTTTTATTTTATATCCTACTGGTTGATGTGTTGCTGCCTCATAGCGCATCTTTTTTGTTTCTATAAAAAAATTAAAATATTACGCCCAATAACCTATTCCCACATGGAAGTCAATGGAGCAAAAAAGAAAAAAAATGGGAAAAACCTTACACCTTACTTGCGCGCAAACCCAAACCTATATTCTCAAGTGCGCTAACCCGACAGGAAAATATGAATATTTCACATTCCAATGTTCTTCACATAGAAGAACATGTTCTATTTATTCATAAATACAGATTTCTATATATATATGATGGTATTTTGGTACAATATATATATATATATATATATATATATATATATAGAATTATATAAAGGTATAGATATATACAGATATATATAGGAATATCTTATTATAAATACATAGAACATATGTGCTATGTGCAGAACATTGTGAAATATTTACAGTAAATGCACAGTATAACACCATATTAAAAATGAATATTGCATATATGTGATTTTTTTTTTGCGCTGCGGAATATGTTGGGGCTCTACAAATAAATGATAATAATAATAATACATGTTTTTCTCTACTTAACTGCACTTATATTTATGTCTATATATGTGTACAAATGTAATTATATGTATATACAGTATGTCTGGAAATACATATATACACATAGAAATAAATTAATATATATATATATATATATATATATATATAAACAGTATATATGTATATATATATATATAGACATATATATATATATATATTTATATATACATACATATACTGTACATCTTCAGAAATGTATATGTATGTATCTCTGTTAAAACCCTTTGCCTGCCTTTCTTTCTAACACCTGAGACCTCATATCTTTGAGCCTTTATAACTTTTTTGTGCAATTATTTTCTTGAATATTTTTCATTAGATAGTGTTATTATTTAGACAGTGTTATTAGGAGTGTAACTGTACTTTATAATGTATTTTTTATGTGTTTTGTGACACTTATTAGGTTTGCAAAACAGTTAACCAGAGCTCTGAGGTTACGGTAATCATTCTAGCGTAAATCGCTCATGCGCTCATGTGTTTGCATTAACTTTCAACTTGTAATATGAATGCAATTTAAGCTGCGCGCAAACGATTATAAAAATCCGATATCGCTTATGATCTGGCCCTGTATAACAGATATAAAAAAGGCCTCAAGAATATTATAGAGCAAGAATGTTCAGCTCCCGCTATGTGTAGTGCATGATAAATTGAAATGCACAATATAGTTTGTCAAGAGAACAACAAAATCACTGGTCTGTGATTGAGAACTGCTTCACAATGCTTGTGAACCTCCAAAATTTGATTCAGATAATAATTTTTTTATAAAAGAAAATCAAATTTACATTGAATTGACTTGGTATCTTTTGTTGATAAGTAGCGAGCTGAGCTCAGGAGCATGCACGGGTCTGGAGCAATGTATGGCAGCAGTTTTACAAAAAAGCTTTCAACAAACATTTTCAAGGGCAGTAGATGGCAGTAGTGTTTTCTGACATGTAGTGCTTCAGACACGTGCACACTACCTACCTACATATGCTCTTCAACAAAAAATATCATTAGAACAAAGCAAAATTGATCATAGAAGTAAATTGGAAGAGAATGGCTTAGGTTTACGCTAAAAACTTCCACTTCAGGAATCTGATTGGTCCCATTATTGAAACATCTTATTTACAGAGTCTCAGCAAGAAAATCTCAAGAATATTTCTTCTTCTCACAAGTATAACAAGTTTCCTTCATCATTTCTTATGGACTATCATTTAGACTTTATCTGGGTTAGGTTGGGGCTGCCTCTGGCTTCACTCTCAAAACATGGATAGAATTTTAGTGGAGGTGGTAAGGACAAAGGGAATTCAATAATTAGGATATGTATGAGGCTATCCTAAGAATTAAAGGGACATGAAACCTATTTTTTTTTCTTTCATGATTCAGACAGAGAATACAATTAAAAAAAAACCCATTCCAATTGACTTCTATTATCTCATCTGCTTCATTCTTTAGATATCCTTTGTTGAAGAAATAGCAATGCACATGGGTGAGACAATCACACAAGGAATCTATGTGCAGCCACCAATCAGCAGCTAAGGATATCAAGAGTATGAAGCAAATTAGATAATGGAAGTCATTTGGAAAGTTGTTTAAAATTGCATGCTCTTTCTAAATCATTAAATAAAAAATTTGGGTTTCATATCCCTCTAAATTTACACTATATTCTGTCAGAATCTGTCTATGCTATTCAAGTTATTTAATGCATTGGCATGACATCATTTTTTTTTTTTTTTTACAAAAAATCAAACAGCATCTGTAACTATGGTTATTCATAAAATCCTAACCATTCATGTATGAGATGACGAACAAGGAGACAGGAAGTCTTTGAATTAGAGCAGAACATGTAACTTTCTAAAAGCTTATTTCCTGCATTTATGCCTGTACAAGAGTAAGCATGGTCATCCACCAATTATGACAAGAACATATTTGCTTTGTTTATTTATGTTGCACACTTATCTAGGTAAGTACATTGTTTTTATTTTATTTTCTTTAAACATACAGTAAGATGGTTCTCACTCTGATGCATATACAGAAAAGCCTTAAAATAGCACAACAGTAATTTCCTTAAATATAAGTAATCAACTTAATAAATAGAGGCAGATTGATTTAATACATGTGGTAACAAATATTTGTCATTTGATGGGCTGCCTTAAGTGCTTTTTCATTACAATGAATATTTATATAATAAATGTATGTATTAAACTGTATCATAATATTATTATATAATACACATTATTGTATTATATTATTATTATCATCTTATTAGTAATAATAATAATAATTATAATCTAAAAGTATATATTACAATTATGTTATATTATCTAATTAAAAAGAAAAAAGTTGCTTTTTGGTCCCACTCACACTTGCATATGTTATTGCCTTTAGACTTTGTGCTAACAGTCAATATCAATTTTACTCCAGCTTATAAAGAAAGGAGATAGAATACGAAATTAAAATCATTGTTAAAGCGTGACACAGGTCCTTTCTTTTAAAGTCAAAAAAGGATCTTCCTGCAGTCATTTTGAACTAATCGATGACTCCAGACTAGTCATCAGAAGCCATCCTGAAGTATGCCCACAGGCCAAAATATTTAATAGAGATGGCTCTAGAGTAATTCACTGGCTGTTCACACCTGTGAAGTAATCAGTAAGGTAATCTGCTAATCATTCTGAAGTCATCTCCCAGAATTATTTACCTTAGCTAATGACTTTACAAGCATGATGATGACGGATAATGTGCAAATGACTTCTAAATAGTTTGATGATCATCAAATGACTCCAGGATGGTCTCTAAAGTAATCCTGTTTGTTTTGGGATTATATAATATACATTATTGTGTTACAATATTGGTAGGGTAAAAAATAATAATAACAACAACAACCACAACAATAATATTTTGGTTATAATTTACACAATTTTAAAAATTGGAAATGGTTAAATATGATTTTGTGATAATATTAGCTCAGTGCTAATAACTCAAGAAAATCTGCATGTATATAAAAAAACATCTTTATTTTGGACTAAAAATTAGCAGTAAAAGATTCTGGGGTTATACGATAGCTCATTGTTAGACATGAACTTAAAGGATCATTAAGAAAAAAAATTATTTGTTCTAACTGGAAGAAAGAATTTTAAAATGAATTAAAAGTTACTCAATGGCTTTTCCTGTGTTGAAAAAAAGCACAAAGTGTTATAGGGACACCGTAGTCAGCTTTTTTTTGCTTCAATGAAATAGAGCATTAAAATAAAAATAAAAAGGTAATTTGTCTGTCCCAAATAAGACAATATTTTCTTGTCACACTTGCAAATATATGTCCCTCTCCATCAGTAAAGTAGCGGTAGTTCTTATCAGCTGGTGACCTTTAGTAGGAAGCACAAAAACTACAGTTCTAGTTACATTTTTAATTTAAAGAGCTTTTACTTAACATTTTTTGGCATTCTATTATTTTGATATGCGTATGCTGCTTTTATGTACATAATAGAACATGTTTAAGTACAATGTCTCTTTAATTGTTATCCTTATCAGGTGATGTGCAATGTATCCGATGAGATACGTGCTGTAAAAACATGTACTTTTTGTTATATGCTACATCCAAACAAAAAAAGCTTTAAAGTGACATGAAGGGACTTGTCTATGAATAGCTATATAAGATCATTCATATCATATATAAAACACCAAAATGGTATGAACTTTGTGATAGTATTCCGTTTGTGCCATTTTTACTTTTTTGGGTAATTTTACAATAATGTCCTAATTCTGTGAATAAAAAGCTAGTCAAAACTGTCATCCACTGAAAGCTCTTTTTATGCCTCCCTAATATATATATATATAAATATATATATATATATATATAGTATTTTATGTATATAACATATATATATTTAGTTTTCATAGGTAAATCAAAAAATGTAGACTCTTTTTCTGTTTAAACGGAGTGATAGCAAAAATGCTACACATTCTCTGGTTCTTTGGGCAAGTTTTTCCCTGAAATTCTCATATGAACAGATACACTATTGATCATATGCTTAGTGTGTGAGAAAACATTACCCCGGTCTAGTTTGGCTTTGCCTACTAACACAGATGCTAAAACAGATTACTATTAGTATGCCTTTCCCCTGTGTAACTTACCATTTTGGGTTTCCCTCAAGATCCTTAAAAATATTTAGTTTTTTAATGTGACTAGTCTCAACACATTTAGCTAAGCAATTGTAATAGACACTGCTGGAGGGGGATTGCATACAGAATGTCGCTTCACTTACAGATGTTCTTAAAGATGTTGTTGTAGAAACATCCATAAACTGCCCTGAAACAACTACAAACCACCCAGAAACACTCACTATCCCCTCCACTAACCCATGATCCCTCACCTGCCAACATGATTCCAGCAACAAAATGGAAATGGGCTCCTATCAACCTCCTGAGTCCCTCATACTCAGCCACAAATGTCGGGAGGTGTGTCTATGTGCACATACTGATATTTATACAAATTTGATTTGTACATCCAAATGTTCACATATTTTAATGATAACTAGTTACATGCAATTTAACTATACCAACCTGAACAATCTAATTATATTTTTGTGTAGTAAACACATTCAGTGAAGTAGAAGCAGCAGTTATAGTCATGGGTATATTTACTCACATTATTTGAGGGGCAGCAATTTTTTTAGCACGGCCCTGTGTGGTCTGTGGATCCCTAGTATCTGTAGGTATAATTCCTTGATGGCACATGATTTTGCATTCCCAATTATATCTTTCCAATAATGACGCTTAAAAATTACATGCACTGATTTGTTTGTGTGCCATTTTTGTACTACACATCCCAGACCACAAACAGCCAGTAAACAAATCAGTAGTGGCAGTCACATGACCCTGCCAATCAATAGTTGTGTTCTGCTTGGGAGCTGCAATGCTTGCAACTAATATGCTGCTAATTGCCTATGTTTAACCCATTCCAAATACTTTACCATATAACATGCAGTAATAAAACTTCTATTGAAGTTTGTATGAAGTGAAAATATTTGTATTCTGATGACCTTTATATCATAATGTTTAAAGAGACAGCGAAATTCTTTTGTGGAACACGACTGCACAGAATTCATAGACTTATTAACAGAGCCTCGGGAGTGTGGCAGGAGCTACAACATTTGATTGGCTGCAGAGTAATGCAAGCCATTGAATGCATTGTGTTTTAACTAACACTGTCCCTTTAAGTGTAACAACTTGTGACTTTATTGTTTTTCAATACTGGATAAAACTTATATTAAAAAAGAAAATAATGAGCATGAATTTCATTAGAAATATTTTGAGGCATCCTAATTAAAAAGGCATTGCATGTGGAGGGAGGAGATACAGAATGTGCTGAATAGAGTAAAGAAATGTGGGTAAGGCAATATAATTAGTGCTATTGTCACTGAATTTTATATGTGGCAGTGGGTGACTAATGAGTAGGAGAAAAACTTACTGAAAATCAGCATTAGATTAATGCAAATATGGTTCTAGAGAAGAGGGGAGAAAAATATGTAATAAAGTAAGTAGAATTGCAAAATACATCAAAGATAAAAATCTAAATATATTTATATCATCTGCACAAGAAACAAGCCATTGGTAATGTCAGTATTTGTATTTATATTATTAGTATATGTATTTCAAAGGCAAAAAATAAATAAATCTAAAGTTTTTGCAGAAATATTAAAAACCAATCCATAAACATCTAGGAATAATCTCAGTTAGAGTCTAATTCCCTAAAGGTGTTTAATATTCTGAAAATGTGTTTAGTTTGTTTGCCAAATATTTACTGGATCATTATAGTGATAATATGACATGCTCTAATTTGTTAGATTATGTCATTTTATCACTAGCCATGCAGTAACTTGTAAAGGTGTTAAACACATAGTTAAAGTACTGCTTGGGATCTGGGCTGATCTGGGAAAAGGAACTGCCGCTGATTGAGTTTGCAAGTGATCATGAAGTGCTGTCTCACAAATGCAAATGGATGACTGTGTTTGCAGCACTGGTCAGATGAAGTGATGAATAAAGTTTTGTTGTGAAATTCCCTGTTAGGGTGTAACAGAAATCTTTTATACAATTCCTATTCAGAATATACCATATATATATAAATATATATATATATATATATATATATATAATGTGTGTAATAAGACTATAATGTGTGTTATTTCAATCATGTAAAAAATATCCATTCTAAGGCCTAGAAGTAATAACTTCCTCTCCCTATACTTTCATTGGTGAGCACAAAGTGGAAACTCTTGCTTTTATTACAAGTTCAGGGTTAAGCTAATGTAATTAACATTAAAGAGAAGAATTAATAAACATTAGAGAGAATGAAGTGGCTTCTTAGTTTCAATGGTAGAAATTGCGCCATTTTACAAATCATGTTTTACATTATGAGAAAAGTTTAAAAGCCCACTATTGTAAACAGGAAAAGTCATGGACATTTTTTTTAATGCAAAATATTAATATCATGGTAATCTTAATTAACCAAAATTTAAAAAAACAACATTTGTTTGCAATAAATGAAGTTAGAAAAAAGTATAATGAACAATCTTATAGTATAGTGCTTATCAAAGCCTCATACGATATGCACTGTATACCCAAAATTCCTCAGCTCAAATATATAAATATTTATTTTGTTTTGCTCTTATTTTGGAAGTGAAAGGGTCCATTTCAAACTGTTTAAATTGCTAATGTCATGAAAAAAAGTCTAACACCTGCAAAAAGCAGCGTAAAGCTCAGTAACGCAGCCCCATTGATTCCTATGGGGAAACACATTTTATGTTTACACCTAACACAAACCCCGAGTCTAAACACCCTTAATCTTACACTTATTAACCCCTAATCTGCCGCCCCCG
>CAJPDP010104616.1:0-10914 GCA_905336975.1 Bombina variegata variegata | reverse complement strand
AACTGCGTTACTGGCTGCATTGATTCACGCAGACTGTCAGCTCCTGCTTCCTTTCCCGCTCAGCAGCAAATATTTCAGAGCGTTGCCATGGTAACCCGCTGAAATGCTCTGATTTAAAACTGTTAGGGCTCAGCAGTGCCGCAGCCGCTGAAAAAAATTATGAAAAAAAAACAAACATTTGTTTAAGGGGGCACAGCATTCCATTTGGGCGGGCATTGCCCGTCAATGCCCCCCCTTGGAGCTGACCCTGAAAGCACAGTGGGGACTGCACTAACCCCTACCTTTTTCCCAGAGTCCATGGCCGCGCTAACAGGAAGATTCAAATGGGATTGCGCTTTTGTTACCTGGTTTTATAGGGGACGCACCTTCATGCATGCTAAGTCCAAAAAAAGTCATGACTATGGGGCCGATTTATCAAATGTCGAGCACACATGATTCACCAGAGGTGGCGGACGAGTTAAGGAGCTGTTAATTGCTGTTTCCAGTGACCCCAATGAGTTTCAAAGTGCGTGCACCTACATTATTGAACTTTTAACTGACACAAGACATTATGACTGTGAGGACTTATCAAGTTCCTTGAGATGTTGAATTTGTAAAGTCAAAGCTGGCCTAAAAAACACATTAAAAATTGTTTGAAAATGTATTGCGATATACAAGGTTTTTTTCAGCCCCATAATAACAAGAGGGCTTGGAGCAAGGATTTGAATAAATGTTCATGGGTGCAGTAAAAAGCAGGAAAGCAATATATTGTGACTCTATTGTGGCCTTTTCAGCCTGAAAAAGAGTCGAAAAGGGCTCAGCCGATAGATTGTGATTGAGGCCATATTCAGATATGGTAGCACAGCTGATGTGTTGACAATGGTTGAAAAGGGATCCAGAGCTGACCAAAAAGTGTTACATCAGAAGTTGGGTAACTACTACAGGTATATGATTATATTTATGAAAACAAGTCCATGATGGACAATCAGCATGGTCTGATCACAAACAGACCATTCAGAACTAATGTAATTACTTTCTATTAGGAATTTAGTAGGAACATAAATAAATGCATTTGCATTGAACTCAATATATCACTAAGGGGTGTTCCCTACATTATTAGAAGAGAGAATGGCAGTACAATAAGGCGCTCATTGATATGCACATTTTATTCACTAAATACTAAATAATAAAGTTTGTGTTTAGTATATGGTTTACAGGTATACGTGTTTTTATAATTTGCAAATTGTTGTAAACTGGGAATTGAGGTGTCAGTGAGTGGACTGAACAAACAATGGTATCCAATGTATGTGGTTGAATTGCTCTCACAACTCTCGATATGATTAATAAACACGTGATTTGCTGATCTGTCTCTCAATTCTATGTTTGTTGGGTTGTCTTGACATATGAAACAATCTTGCTTAAAGGGACAGTCTACTTGAAAAATGTTATTGTTTAAAAAGATAGATAATCCCTTTATGACTCATTACCCAGTTTTGCATAACCTACAACTATATTAATACACTTTTTACCTATGTGATTACCTTGTATCTAAGCCTCTACAGAATGCCCTCTTTTGACAGGCATGCATTTTAG
The DNA here is from genome assembly GCA_905336975.1 of Bombina variegata variegata. Lineage (NCBI taxonomy): Eukaryota > Metazoa > Chordata > Amphibia > Anura > Bombinatoridae > Bombina > Bombina variegata. Next base: position 9,342 of record CAJPDP010104616.1, on the reverse strand, counting down.
CCACGCTTGCATGTTATTAGAGCTGACTCATAAATAACTCCACTGGAGTGAACACAATGTTATCTATATGGCACACATGAACTATTGCTGACTAGCTGTGAGAAACTGTCAAAATGCACTAAAATAAGAGGCGGCCTTCAATGCTTTAGAAAAAAAAATTTGAGCCTACCTTTTAACAAAGAATACCAAGAGAAAAAAGCAAATTTGATGATAAAAGTAAATTGGAAACTTATATACAATTAATCTAATCAACAGATAATAGAGGGCGCCTAAATCATTATATGTCTTTTAAATAATAGGAAAACACAGAAAAAAAAAGTAATCAGAAGAGAAATTGGATGAGAGTGTATTACTTGATATTCAGTATTATATAGGTTTAAACATTTGTAGACTAATCATTCCAGTGGATGTGGTTTGTAGACACACCCAATGGGAGTCACTAATTGATTTAGAATGTGATTAGTCAAAATTGGTTATAAATATGACTCCTATAATGGCACATGGTATTCCTTTAGAAACAGCGGCGTGACAATGAGAAAGGCATAGCACCATGTGTGTATAGTAAGCTTAAAGAACACACCTATTTTTAATTGTTTTAAAGTTTTATTTAAGAATTTGAGCTTACATAATAATTGGAGTCAATTTATAACCACAGATCCTGAACAAATGCTAGTGGTGTGCTTTAAAACAGGAGTAGAGGCGTGGTATCATTGAGCTGTGATCTCTCAGCCAGCAAGATTTTGGTGTTGCCAGTCTTAGGAGTATAACCTCATTATGGTTTCATATTGTGGATGACTATTGTGGGCTTTCTACACTAGGAGGCGCCCCTTTGTTCCTTGTGTTTAAAATGGAAAGTTGTTTAAAATTGCATGCAATATCCTATTCATGAAAGTTTAATTTTAACTAGATTGTCCCTTTAATTAATATAAATAAATGTTTATATCACAAAAAAGTGCATTAACAATGACAGAGTGGGAGGCAAAAAAAAACCAAGAACAAATGTGTCCTAATAATAATAATTATAATAATAACAAGTCATAATATATAGATAATTTAATATAATGCACAAAACTGCAGATGGAATTTGTCTCTTATTTTGCCTATAAACCAAAAGGTCCAGGATTAACAATGTTTATGTATTTTGATTTGTATTCTCTTCAGACAGGAAACTGTTAACAGTGCTGGGTACTGCCATGCTACATGGTGGATGCTGCTTTTCAGAGAGCCTCATTACATTCTATGTGAAGCACAATGTACTTTCAGCAATTCCGTAAGGACCACCACTAGCTAGCTAGCTTACCAAACCAGAGAGCTTAGCGGGACATGATAGAGCATGTGGTTTTAAAAAGCTTTCTAGTTTACTTCTATTATTTAATTTGCTTTTGTTCTCTTGGTATCTTTTGTTGAAGAGGATACCTAGGTAGGCACAGGAGCTGATTGTGGCTGCACAGATTTGCCTCATGTTATTGGCTCACCCAATGCATTAACTATCTCCCAGTGATGCATTGCTGCTCCTTCTACAAATGATACAAAGAGATTGCAGCAAATTAGAAGTAAATTGGAAAATTGTTTAAAATCCCATGCTCTATCTGAATCATGAAATAATTTTTTTGGGTTTCATGTCCTTTTAAATAAGTGTAGGCCACAGTGAAAACCTTCTGGCTGTACTGCAGGAATTAAAGGGATATAGAACACTAAGAAAATGCTTGACAGAATTATGTATTTAAAGGGACACTGAACCCAAATTTTTTCTTTTGTGATTCAGATAGAGCATGCAATTTTAAGCAACTTTCTAATTTAAAAAACAACAACCAAATAAGGGGGCGCTCTCTACTAACAATGATATGATTGGACTAAAATAAAAAAATAAAATAAAATGCAATAAAATGAAAATAAAAACATAAATTAAAATCACAAATACATGTAAGTGTAAATACAAATGCAATCCAAATCAAACCAATTGGGGATAGGTCAAGGGCAATGTTATCTCATAAAAATATAGTCCATAGACATAAGATGCATGGCTGCTCTCCTCCTTGCAGATCGCTCTGGAACAGGCTCTAAAGATGGATACAAAAGACAGAGGGGCGTCTCATGTGTAGAACAGAAATGCAGCCAAATCACACATCAGTCATAGCCAAATGGGTACTGACATTTAGCTGGAGCACACTTATGTGCTAGTAGTAACGGGTTGATATCTTGGGGTGTATCAGCTAACCCCAATGGCAGGTTTCAATCAGGAACACTTGATGCAGTTCACAGATACAGTCCGCCCCAAAGAGCGGTTTAGGTAGAAGTAAGGTTCTAACACTTGGCTTCAGTAAAACAAGGGGGTTATTAAAACTCACATATAAAACATAAAGCATCAAGTGTAAGAGGGCATAGACATATGACCCCCCAATGCAACGCTTTTCTCAGCTGTACAATCGCCATTTCATCAGGCATAAGAGCACCCTACAATCTCCTAAATTTATAAAGAACTAATAGCCAATTAAAGCATAGGATAAAACACACCCCTTTAGGGGCGTGGCTAAACATATATATAGACAATCAATCCTTCATTAAAAACAGTACATAATAACAAATCTCAAATCCCAGATATCACATATATATTCGATTCACATATTCTGATTCACCCATGAACCAAAGGACCAAGTTTTGTTTGTGTCACAGAGCACACTCAATATTGTGTTGCATCTAAAGCGTTTATGAAACAAACTCACTCTGTTTTATTATTCTGTGATGGCGTCATTTTAATCCGATGATTGATTTATTAATATTGCCCGAGTGTTTCAGTTATGTTTGCACCGCAGAATCACATCAGTAACTAATTAGTGTACTACTATCTCATGTGACTTACCATCCACCAATCCAAAAATTACCCATTAGACCTGTCACTGGTTGCTGGGTGGTTCTTTTAGCCAATCACATAAGGTTGCCACCTCAGCCATTTTTTCCTGGACACTTATTAGTTGCACATACTGCAGGAACATGTATTGTGTTTCTGGACAGCACTATTCATATTCCTCCCTGCACACCCTGCGGCATGTAAAGAGAAAAAAGGACAAGCGCAACCCAAACTAGGTGCAGGTAATTTAATCATGTAATATATATGTAATTGTGCATCAGTTATAAGTGAACACTTACAAGATTAAAAACATTAAGATGCATTAAAACATATATTCCATTCAGTCTGTGCTTAGTTATGGAATTCCTCTGTTATCCTTTTTCACTATAGCCGTAAAAACCAAATGTGAACGAGGGTATACAAAAGATGGTCAAATCAGCAAGTCTGAAGGAATAAGGTAAATTATTCCAAGATGCTCCCGAAGGAGTATATTATTGTTCTTATAAAGTTCTCTACGCGTTTCGTCAGTATCCAATCGACTTTTTCAAGAGAAAAAATGTATTGTGCAGGTAGTGCCCTTACCGAATTTTATAAAGGGCCTACCTGTGATTGTAATTGCCTGAATAACCAATCCCACGCCTGCTCATGTCCACACCCCCTCCATAGACTTTAGGGGTAAGTGTGAGCAGGGAAAGGTATTCTGTTTTGAAAACTGCCATGAATAAACAGTTTACATATAATATATATTACATATAAAGATACATATGTACAAAAAAACAGCTTCAGTATTAAGCATAATCATACATGTGCAAAGAACAATCTCTGTTTCATAAAATCATATGCTAATATAATCAAAAATGTTTTAAAAAAAAGTATATGCTTAATAATGAATCAAGATGAACTAGAATACTTAAAAAGATACGAAAATTTCATAGCATTAAAAATTTTAAAAACCTTATTACACAATTAAAATACATTATGACACAATTAAAATGCACTGTGCATTAAATGATGCCAAATTTACATAAATGCCTGGAGATCTAATTCCATGTTTAGTCCTTGTGGGTACATACATTCTAACTGGTGTATCCAAAAGGTCTCCCTACATCTTAAAGCAAGAAGTCTATTGGTAAATGTGTTCGGTGGTATCCAATCTATGACTTTAATTTTTAAACTATCAGGGTTTGAATTATGAAAAATATGATAATGTTCAGATACACTGTGTGTTGTGAGACTTTTTGAAATGTTGTTAATGTGTTCATTAAACCGTGCTCTTATGTGTCTCTTAGTTCTCCCCACATAGATCAAATTGCAATTGCAAACCACATATGTGGAATTGCAAAAGCTTTTGTATTTTATATTAAATATTTTTGACCCATTAAAATTGCTAAAAGTGTCCCCTTTTTCTATTTGATTGCACTTCCCACATCTTGCACCCCCACATCTGACATGTGCCTGGTTTCTGCTGTAACCAATTTGTAGGTTTATCAGGGCATTTATTAATGACACTGCGTAATTTTGTTGGGGCCAGGATATTTTTTAAATCCTTATTCTTTCTGAAAGTGACTAAGGGTTTATCATCTAAGGAATCGCCTAGAATGGGATCTGCTTTTAGTGTTCCCCAGTGTTTTCTGAGAATGTTATGAATGTCTCTACTTCCCTGGGGGAAAGTGGTGACAAATCCTACGTTGTCATTGCTATGCATGTTCTTTTTTGAGTTTTCTTTAGGTTTCAGAAGTGAATCCCTATTAATTTCATGTACTCTAGTTTTAGCTCTTTCTATGGTGTTTGTGTCATAACCTTTTTCTAGAAACCTTTGATCTAATAATGATGCCTCCCTGATGTAATCACTATCTCTAGTGCAGTTTCTCTTAATTCGTTGATACTGGCCCAAAGGGATATTCGTCTTCCATCCTTGTAAGTGACTACTATGGGCATTAAGAAACTCATTTTTGTCTGTGGGCTTACGGTAATTTTTAACCGCTACTCTACTGTTTTCATCAATAAAAAGTTGTAGATCAAGGAACTCTACTTGTGATTTGTCTAACTTCGAGACAAGTTTTAGGTTGCGATCATTGTCATTCATATGAGAAATTAATTTTTTCGCAGTCTGATGTGGGGCCTTTCCAGATGATGATGATGTCATTGATGTAACGGAAGTATCTTATGAGGTTTTCTGAAAATGGATTGTTTTCACAGATATATTTTTCCTCAAAGTCATGCATGTAAATATTTGCATAGGATTGGGCAAAAGTTGTCCCCATCGCTGTGCCTTGTACTTGTTTGTAAAACTGTTGTTCAAAAGAAAAATAATTGTGATTTAGTATAAAATGTATACCTTTTATAATAAAATTAAAATGTGTTACTCTTTTCTAATATTTCCTGAACTGCTGTAATTCCCAGATCATGTGGAATACATGTATACAACAAAGATACGTTGCATGTGATCCATATAAAATCCTCCTCCCATTCTAAACCTTCAAACATGTGTATGGAATGCATGCTATCCCTAAGATATGTGTTTTTTTACAATAGGTTGGAGGTAGTGATCAATATAGATGGAGAGATTATTGGTTAAACAACCTACACCCAAAATAATGGGTCTACAGGGCGGTTTGATGAGAGATTTGTGCACTTTTGGCAAGTGATAGAACGTTGGTATAGAGGGGTGGGTTTCAGATAAAAAATTAAACTCATCAGAATTGAGGATATTTTTAGCGTCCCTGAGTATGATATTGAGTTCTTTTTTACACATAGTTGTAGGGTCAAAATTGAGTTTTTTATATGTACTAATATCACTCAAAATATTAGTAGCCTCTGCTAGATAGTCAGTGCAATTCTGAATAACTACCCCACCCCCTTGTCAGCTGCCCTGATCACAATATCTTTATTGTCCTGAAGAGACTTTAATGTTTTCCTCTCTTCGAAAGTTGTTATCGTTGTATTTTGTTACCCATTGTTTTTCTTTTTTTTCCCATAATTTGTTTAAATACGTGCAGACTAATTTATTTGCTGAATATGGATAAAAAAAGGACCTTCTCTTAAAGTGGCTATTTTCAATAACTGAATCTGGATCATGTATAGATAAATCTAACAGGTCCCCTAATGAGTCTTACCCAGATAGTTGAGTATTTGAGTTTGGCAGGACATTATTTAAACTATTTAACACTCCAATGGTCTGGTAATCTAAACCATTAAGTGGTTGTTGATTGGGTCTGACACATGGAGTGCTCTTAATGAAATATCTTTTTAGTGTCAAAGTACGTATGTATTTTTGAATGTCAATATAAGTCTGGAACCTGTCTGGTGCTGACTTAGGAGCAAAATTTAAACCTTTTGACAAGAGATTTATTTCACCATTCCCTAGAGTTGTAGAGATATTTGCCTTATTTCATTCTATCTCATTCTTTTTGTATCTGTATTTTTTAATCTTTTCCCCCCCCCCGCTAGATCCCCGCTTCTCCTTCTTCTTTTTCCTGGTGTAGTTCTTTGATTCCAATTGGTGGAATCTTCGACTTCCTTTAGACTTCAATGTCGTCCCTGAGGCAGGACGGCAAGGTCTTAAAAATGAAGTTGATGACCAATGCTCCTATTGTCTTCCCAATGTTTGTTAACATGTGTTCTATTCATTTGAGGGTTCCCCTTAGGCTTAGCACCCTGTGTGTTCCAATCATTTCTATTATTGGGATGTTGTGTGGAGTCTGTCAATACCTCAAATCTATTTTGAGTCCTAGGGTCAGTTGTATACGTGGATTTCCCTCCTTGTGCTCTGCTGTTGCGCAAGTATGGAGGAGTAAAATAATGTTTATTACACCAGGAGTAGGGATTGGGGCTATTATCCCCCTTGTTGCTACTGAGATTGGGAGTATATGTATGATATTGGTTATTGTGTCCCTGATTCTTCAAAGCTGGTTTAGACGCATGATTAGATTCATAATTTATATTGTAAGAAGTGTTTGTGCTATGGAAAGACGTCTGTTTGTAATTGTTACTGTTTTTATTATCATATTTGTTTTTATTACTATTATTTTTGTTCCGCCAATTCGAAACTGAAGGTTGAGGTTTACTATGATTCTCATAGTGTTGTTTCTCATTCTCCATGGTGTTATCTCGTGAGAGAGGGGCTCCTACTTTGTTTGTAGTCTGAACTGTTTTTTCCTTTATGTTATAGGTATAAACCTCATCATTTTTATAATCCTCCTTGTCCCTGCATAATTTCTTGTGTTTTGCCCTTTTAAGGTCTACACTAAATTTATTATTCCTGTCCTGAATATTATCATTTAATTTCTTAAAATTATTATCGGATTGAAAAATTTGTAACTTTGGAAGTAAAGTGTCAATTGAATTTTCTAATTTTTTCAAGTTTGTGTTCTCTATATCTAATGAGTATTTTGATGAGTGTAATGGAGCAATCGTGGAATGCTTTGTCCCAATCTGTTTGTTAGGATAATAGGCGGAATACCCAGGATATATATATATATACTAAACCACTCAGTGTCACACCAAACCACAGGTACTATGATGGATTTAGTACCCTGTTATGCTCATAGAACTAAGGGTGACCTTCTAGGGTCAATACGATGGACCATATATAGAAAAAAAGTCTGCAGGAATATAAGTGTGATCCCTTTTATAAATACAACCAGTGATTGAGATAGTAATGCCAGAAAGATACTGTTCAAGCAAACAGGTTGTTCTGAATGTACTAAATATCCAAAGTAGGAGTTTTAACCAACTTAATTATATACAAGACTTTTAGTTAAAGTATTAGCACAACAATCCAGATAGCAAGTATATTTGCAAAGTGGCTTAGTAGACAGCTTGTTATATGATTGGAAGATGCTGAGTTATAGTTGTTAGTACAGCTGCAAATTTATATCTTGCAGTTAGCAGTTAATATCGTAGTGGAAACGGAACTTATGAACAAGCAGGCAGTTGTTAGTGGTATGGCAGAGCGAAACACAGTTCATACAATAACCATTTCAGATAATGTTTGCTCTTAGGTAGAACAAGCAGATTGACAAAGCAGAGATATATGCTAAACAAGACTGGAGGAAACTATTCACAGTACCGTACTTTCAGTGAGGGAGTCCGTGCGGCTGATGGAGATCTGCTCTAGAGCTAAGATTCAGGCCTCTGTGATGACGTCACACGCTCTCAGCGTGTAGATGCTGTTAGACTAAATGGAGCAGCTTCCCTGTAGCAAGATTTAGATTTAGATGAGGCTAGGAGAGCAGTCAGGCTACAGATACGTTATCCGTTATTTACCAAATTACCTAGCAAAGGTAAAAGGGGGGAAGGGCCTTAAATAGGGTATTTAGTCATGTGATGACAGAAATTAAAGGGGAAGTCAAAAGAATATAAACAACTCCACCTCTTCTAATTCGAAAGCAGGACGTTTGTAAAATCTCAACCCCCTAGGGACGATGTTGTGTAAAACATAATTGTCCAGTAGAATTAGGTCCTGCCACTCTCTATTATCACTATTGAGAAGTTTCTCTAATTAACTAAATAAATCTATTGGGTTTGTGTGTGGATCATCTGTCCCATTATATGTGTCTGACCGGAAAAACCCTCCTAGGCTGGATGGGCTCCTGGAACTCCCGGTCGGGCACAGAACAGCATGACACCCGCTAACTTTACCCCTGGTTGTTCCAGCGGCCCTTTTCCCCAGAGTTCTGTTCTTTTGGGGATTGGTAGCCCCTAGGGAGGACAAGAGGTGGGGGAATTACCAGAGGGAAGCTCCTTTGGGAACCAGAGGTTTTGGACACCCCTACCACCATAACTTCAACGGACTGTATCTCCGGTCCCCAGTAACGAATCATGTCGACTGTGGCATCTGGGGACCGAGAGCTTTCAAATGACACCCTGGAAGTGCAACCACTCCCCTGGAATCACCCCAAAATCGCCACTTACCCCCCCTATCTTTACTGGGCTGTAACTCTGGTCCCCAGTAGCAGGTCACGCCACTTTTTGAACTGTGGATCACCCCAAAACCACCACCTATCTTTACTGGGCTGTAACTCCAGACCCCAGTAGTGGATCACGCCACTTTTTGGACTGTGGATCACCCCGAAAACCGCCACCCCTGGGTCCTGGGATTCTGTGGGACTGTGGATGCTATGGAGGCGTCAGTCTGTCTGGAGGGTCGGGAATGGTGAGAATATTGTGGGATTGTCCAGTGTCTTATCAAGATGAGCTTTGTGTATAAAAGGAGTGTGTGTTTTCTAATAAATTCTGTTCTTGTTTCACATGAATGCTAGTATGTCTAGTTATTTGGGTGAGCTCCTGCTAAATCACTTCTTCTCCACTACATAGCGGCCCCTTCTCTGGGGGAGGAAGGACCCTCTGGTAGAGCTACCTAGTCTGGGTAGCCAGAGTCTGCCACAGGGTGGGACCCTGAATACTGGTGCTGTCGGGCATCAGGGATGGCTACAGGCTGTGGTCACTTGCTAGCTACATAGCTGCAGTCGGCAGGGACGAAGGAGGATATG
>CAJPDP010104563.1:0-13009 GCA_905336975.1 Bombina variegata variegata | reverse complement strand
GCGAAAATGGGAGGGGTTTAGTTTTAATATTTGCCCCTCTCTCTCCTTCATGGCTCCCTCAACTGCTGTAACATATTCCCAATAAACACTCAACTCTGTAAGCACCTGGCAGCACAATTCTTACTAAAATTAATGCCCTCAGAAAAAAAAAAAAAATTATTTTTTTATACACTGACTACAGGCAGGCGCCCCCTCACTGCAATGCGCCTGTAGGCACATGCCTACTGTGCCTAATGGGAAATCCGGCCCTGTCCTTAAGGAATCTGAACTTGAGGTTGTTTTCTCCTTCCTTTTCAATAGATCATACCTATTTTTCATTCTAGCTGTCATTTTTGCTTTTTCTATTTGAGCTTCGTTATAACCTTTCTTCAAGAATTTCTTCTCTAGATATAATGCTTGTTCATCATAGTTCTCTAGTGTTGTACATTTTTTTCTAATTCTAGTGAATTGATTACAGGGGATATTCTCTACCCATTTTTTGTAATGACAACTCTTACTGTGTACGTAATTATTGGATTCCACTTTTTTTGAAATATGTTTTTGTATGAATCTCTTGATCAATAATCTCAATTTTTATATCAAGATAGCTCAGAGTTTAATTATTTTGTTCATATGTGACATTTAAACCAAAAGGACTATTGCTCAGATCTTCAATTTATAATTCAAAAATTTCAAGATCTCCCTCCCATATAATAAAAATATTGTCTATAAATCTGAGATAGAGCACCAAGTTCGCATCCCAAGCGCCGCTATAGATAACCATATCTTCCAGATGACCCATAAAAAGGTTAGCATAGCTTGGGGCGAACTTGGTACCCATCGCTGTGCCCTGTACCTGTAAGAAAAATTGGTCATTAAAGACAAATGAATTGTTCTCAAGAATAAACTTTATACAGGTTTTGATAAAATCTATTTGTTCATAACAAAGTTTACCTTCTTTTGTCAAGTGATAATCTATGGCCTTTAATCCCAAATTATGTTTTATGATAGTATAGAGAGAACATACATCACAAGTTATAAGTTACTCTTTCCATTTTACTGTTTGTAGAACATTTAAGAAATCTGTAGAATCTTTGAGATATGAAGGAAGTTTTATGACATAATGTTGCAAAAAATGATCTATGTATTCTGAAAGGTTTGCGGTGACTGAATCAATCCCTGAAATAATGAGCCTTCCCGGTGGGTTTATTAAACATAACATTTATGAATTTTGGGTAAATAATAAATATATTCTTGGATGATTAACTAATAAAAGCTCATACTCTTTGTTATTAATTATACCTATATTATGAGCTTTTTTAAAAGGATTTCTAATTTTTTTTTCTGTTTATTTATAGGTTTGGAAGAAATTTTCTTATATGTTAAAGGATCTTCTAATAGTCTTAGTGCTTCTTTTGTAATCCTTTTTGTCTAAACTAACAATGTCGGCTTGTTTTATTATGATGTCTTTATTAGACTTTCATTTTTTTATGGTTTCCCATTCTTTTTTATTAAGATTAATTTTTTGATATTTATCAACATTAATTTTTTCTATATCTTGTTTCACAATTTTTTCAAATAATTCCAGATTTTTTTCCTTTATCTGTAACTGGATAGAAGTTATACTTTAGTTTCAAATTGGTTTCTTGGAAGTTATTTTTGTTCTTATATTCTAGTTCTCTTGTTATAGGGTTCTATAAAAAAATATATTTTCTGTGTTGCACTTCTAATGAATCAGTTTACATGAATTAAAGTGCTAAATTTATCTAGTTTTGCTGAAGGTGCAAAAGACAAACCTCTTTGTAATATGTTGCATTCTTCATCATTTAGTTTGACTGAACTTAAATTAAAAATATTTCTGTTTTCATTTTTTATTTCATTCGTTTTTGTTGTTCTAATGGGTCCTTTTCCTCTACATCTACATCTTTCTAGGGTTGTCTAAGTGTATTGTTATAAGCATTATCGTAATTATGTTCATCTGATAAAGGAGTATATTTGTTTTGGGTTCTTATTTCCCATGTCTCATGATGCCCTTGTCTTGACCATTTTTTTAGGGGTATCCCAATTTCTATAATCAGGCTGAAATGTTGTCTGTCGTATTTGTTTCTAGGTGAGGTGGTGAATTCTGATTTGTTGTCTCTATAAGGGTATCTATCATATCCATCTTTAAAATATGTCTTTCTATTACTCCAATTTAAATGATCATGTTGATACCAATCAGCATGATTATCCTTTATGTCACAATATACTGGGGTTGCCGATTATTATAATCTTGTTGGTAAGATGGTTTGGATCTCCAGTTAATATTTTCCCAGTTTTTATTCTGGACATTATATGGTCTATTAGTAAATTTCTTGGTGTTGTTGTAATTAATGTGATTTACACTATTATTCTGTCTGTGATCTCTTGTATTTGAACTATATATAGGTTTTCCCTTTCTTTTATTTGAGAACAACTTCCATTTGTCATCTTTTATTGGTTGTGATTCTATGTTAGAAGAGGATTCAATAGGAGTATCTATATTATTATCTTTTTCTGGTGTTATTTTAGAGTTATAGTCTGATGAATCTCTATTTATTTTTTATTTCTAGTACATCTTTCTTAATAGCTTTTAAACGTGCAATGATTTCATTTTGTAATGATTTAAAAAGTTAATCTTCACTAAAAGGTGATAATTCATTACTTAAATAATTTAATTTATCTTCAAATTCCCTAAGTGTAATATTACGTGATTTTATTATGATTTTCATTAAATTTAAATGAAATATTTTTTTTATTGCCCACACTCCTCCAAATATAACAGCAAGAAAAGTACATACATCTGGTAAAAAAAACATCAAACCACAAAGTACAGTTATTGTATTACATAGGTAATTATCCCACTAGAGAACCTTTTTAGTTTCAGAGAGGTCCCCATAGTACTAAAGATCTCCAAAGTCCATGCTTGTACTTGCTTTGAGTGTCAACAATAGAACTGCTACAACTTGGTTTTCCTGAATCTAACCCCTTTCAATTTTTGCAGTCCATCTGGAGGGGGTGTTTGTTTTTAACATATAGTTCCCCAGCATTTTTCTTGCGTCACCAATATTAAAATATCTCCAGCAGGGAACACCTGAATACAGGGGGCATAACTTTCAAACATTTCCAACTTCGTTAACAATATTATAATAACAGTAACTAGACGAAGCTTAAATAAGCTATAAAATAAAAGAAAAACAAATGAACCAAAGAAAAGAAAAAAAAAAGGAAAAAAAATGCACAAATCTAATTTGTACATCAACAGGTCAACATCATACTCTATATCTTTATCACACCTGGAGATTACTTGCTCATCTTGATCTATATCTGTGGTTTATATCTGAGCTTGGCTATCACCTCTCTCCTCCCTCCTCTCTCTACAAGATGCCTCCATCCCATCTCGATTCAGCAACCCCCTCACCTGTTTCATGAATTGCTCTATTATTTCTCTCTAGTATCCAGTAATACCAGACCTTCTGAAATTGAGATTCTGTATCTTGTACCCATGCAGCTGACTCATACATCAAATATACCAACTGAATTCTAGCTAAGACTTCTGACCACGACGGAATTTCCGTTTTCCAGTATTTAGCAATCACTATTCTTGTTGTGGTACACAGTATTCTGATAAATGTATTAATATATTTGTTTAAGCTAAGGATGTTTTCGTGCAGCAAAGCCTGAGCCGGGGTGAGATGGATTTGCTCACTTAATACTATTCTCAACAGTGAAGACAACCTCTGCCAAATTTTATTAACCTTAGGACATTCCCACCACATGTGAATATATGTTCCTATCGCTTTACATCCTCTATAGCAGAATCTGGAGCCTTCTTTTCCCATATGGGCTGTCTTTGTCGGAATTAGGTACCATCTAAAAGATGTTTTTAAAACATTCTCTCTTAAGTCAGCACTGATAAGACCTCTACTGGCTTGGTGCATCATTTCATTCCATCTATCTAGCTCAAACTCTTTATCAATATTTATTTCCCACTTTAACATTAGTGCGGTTTTGGAATCATTCCTAGCCTCTTGAACAGAAATGTATAACCTGGAGATTGCTCTTTTGGGTCTAGTTTGTGCTGTACACAATTGCTCAAGAACAGATTGCCCACTGTGTATCAGGCATTTAGTCATATATGTACGTATAGCTGATGTTACCTGAAGGTATAAAAACCAATGAAGTGTGAGAGGTTTAAGTTTCTGCTGAAGCTGAGTGAATGTCAGCAATTTGCCTTGGGAGTATATATCTGCTACCCTATACAGCCCTTTGTTCTCCCATTTTGTGAGATGATGTTTAAATTCTTCGTTGAGAATGTATTTTAAGGGCATTGTCTTGGAATGTAAGGGAAAGACTTTCTCTACTTGTTGTGATGATGGCCATTGCTGCCTAGAAATTAGTGTAATCTTGTTCGGATAACTATTATGTCCCTTACATAACTCACTACACCAAAGGATGCCATCCGGGGTCTCCTGTCCTACCAATTCTGCCTCCAAGGCAGGCCATAAAACATCTCCTTGTCTCCTGCTTAATAAAGAGTCGTGGGCCACCCCCCTAAGTTGTCTATGTCTGTTTAAAATATGGTGTGGGATTCTCGGATGTTTGTTATTTCGTAAGAAGCTATGAATATCTCTCTGAAGGTTAGTTATGTCAACAACATTAATCTTAATTGGGAGCACCCTGAACAGGTATAGGATTCTGGGTAAAATTGTCATTTTAATCGCAGACAGCCTCCCATACCATGAAAAACTCATTTTCCTCCATTTCCCTAAATCGGCTCTGATCGTTTTTAGCATAGGAGTGTAATTGGCTTCATATAGTTTTGAGGAATGTGACATTAATTTTATTCCTAGATACTTTAACCCCTCTGGGACCCATCTAAAGTCAAAATTTGCCTCGATCAATTTGATAGTCTGTTTAGGAATGGACAAAGGAAGCGCCTCGCATTTGTCCGCGTTAATTTTGTAACCAGATATCTGGTAGAATAAGCGTATAGCTTGATATGCAAAGGGCAGCGACTGCAGGGGCTTTGAGATGGTGAGTAATACGTCATCCGCAAATAAGGTAATTTTATGATGTATTTTCCCCACCTCCAGGCCAAATATATCAGGGCAATTGCATATATAGGCTGCCAGTGGTTTAATACATATAGCAAAGATCAAAGGTGAAAGCGGGCATCCTTGTCTAGTTCCATTAAGTATATGTATTTTTTCTGACTGATGTACTAGCTGTCAAAAATTCACCTTCAAACCCCAGCTCTGTTAGTAGAGCTAACATGTATTTCCAGTCAACTCTATCGAATGCCTTCTCCGCATCCAATGATAGGATCAGAGAAGGCACTCTACGATCTCGTAGCAGATCTATTACCGATATCATTTTGCGAATGTTGTCTGGGGCTTCTCTCTCTTTAATAAATCCCACCTGATCAGGGTGTATTATTTTGGGTAAGATGTGCTTCAATCTATTGGCCAGGATTTTTGTTACTATCTTGATATCTTGGTTGATAAGGGAGATAGGCCTATAGCTACTACACAGATTAGGATTCTTTCCCTGTTTTGGTATCACCACTATCTTGGCCCGAAGGAGATCCTCAGGTATGTTTCCTCCCCCCATGATATGATTAGCAAACACTACTAGATGTGGCACTAAAGCTTCCCGAAACGCCTTATAATACTCCCCTGGGAACCCATCAGGTCCCGGGGCCTTGCCAGGTTTAAGATCTTTAATAGCCGCTATCACCTCTGCCCTCGTGATCTTAGCATTCAAGACAGCTCTATCTTCCTCGGTTATTGGTGTTATATTTGCTTTTTGTAAAAAAGAAACAAAAATGTATTTCGTCTGGAGGCTGTGTTGCACTTTCGTGCCATCATATAATTCACTATAGTATTGGGCAAAGGTGTTAACAATTTCCTGAGGATGTGTGGTTGTTTGACCTGTGGGTGTCTGGATATATGGTATAGAGAGGGATTGGTAATTATCTCTGAGTTTTTTTGCAAGATATTTGTCAGGCTTATTGGCAAAAATAAAATAGTTTGTTTTCAATCTATTTGCAGCTCTTATAGATTGTTCATTTAATATAGATTGTAGGGTTTGCCTCTTGTCAACCAGCCTGTTCAATATGTTTTTAGAGTTGTTTGATTTGTGTGTCTGTTCTAGGGAAGCAATTTCAGTGTTTAGCTGGTTAATTATATTCTCGTTCTTTTTTTTATATAGTGTTTTTTCTTTGATTAGAATACCTCTAACAACTGCTTTATGCGCTGCCCAAGGAGTAATGGGATTTGCAGTGGAGTTTACATTAATTTGCCAGTATTCTCTCAGATTGGTTAAAATCTTGTCTTTAATAAGTGGATTTTTAGTGCAAAATGCATCATATGTCCACGTTTTTGTTCTCTTTGGATCTGAGAGATCACCTAAGGTAAGTAATGTTAAAGAGTGATCTGACCAGACACATGGATGTATATCTAAAGAGTGAATTGCTGGTTGTAAGATCTGGCTAGTAAACACATAGTCTATCTTAGAGTAGCTTCCGTGAGAAAAAGAATAATAAGTAGTGCCCCCATTCCCCCCATTTAACACCTGCCAGGTATCCTGTAGTGTGTGTTGATCTAGCATCCCCATAATATTTTTAGCTATTGTCTGCTGCCTCTGTTTTTTTTAGATTGTTGTGTAACTATCTGTCTAGACAATGATTGAAGGTCAATGTTGAAATCCCCTGCTAGAATTATCTGTAATCTAGACCAATTAGTTTGGAGATTGGAGATTGTAGTAAAAAATTTGTCCTGCTGCTCGTTAGGAGAAAAAATATTGCACAGGAGTACTTCTACCATCCCAATTTGACCAAATACCAGAAGATATCTACCCTCCTTATCAGATATAGTCTCTTTATGTATAAAAGGTACCGAAGTGTGTATTAGAATGGAGACACCCCTCTTTTTGGACTCTAATGCAGAGTGAAATTGTTTTGAATAATCCCTTGCCCAATACTTGGGAATAGTATCTTTCAGAAAGTGAGTCTCCTGAAGATAAATAATGTTGGCCTTTAACCTCCTATAGTTTGACATGGCAGTTCTTCTTTTTATATCAGTATTTAATCCTCTCGCTTTGTGCAAGATCAAAACCATCTTAGGTAATGCCATTGTAGCAGTCATGCCAATTCCACATTCTATTCCTACCTTTGGCAGGGACCCCGGATGACAGAATCACCTCCAAGTGCAGCAGCCAACTATTGTCTCCTATAAATATAAACATATCAATCTTCCCTCCCTGCTCTACCATTCTTAATTTCTTTCTCAGATTCCCACAATTCTGTACCACAATTACATTTGATGAGCATAAGATGAGTGTACAACATTTTGTGAATTTATGTAACATAAACAAGAACAAGAAAAACAACAACTGATGAAAATTAAACTTTTGAGTACACATGTATCAAAATCAATACAAACTACATGTACTGTGCAATCCCAACATGAGTCACTCGCTTAACATACCTTCCAATGAGTGAAGGACTCCAGTCCAACCTTGGAGTCTAAAACCTAATTAACCTTTTGATCCTTTTTGGCACCATCAGAGGAAAAGGGGTATCTCAGATGTTACCATAGAGAGTAAAAACACTCACATATATGATAGTTAACTAGAGTCTGGGTAGTTCAGGTCTTGGTCTTCTTCTTGGTCACCTTCTTACATTTTGATCTCTGAGGTTTCGCCTTTGATGGAGACTGATCTAAAGAATGAGATGGTGACTCTGCTGCTAGGTTACTAGGTGGCTCGAGATCTAAAAACTTGCAGATGTCCGGAATCTCCTCAGTGGTCTTGATTGTAGCCATTCTACCGTTTCTCATCACGTGGAGTGCAAAAGGAAATCCCTATCTGTATGGTATACTACTTTTCCTCAAGAGAAGAGTGAGAGGTCTCAGCGCATATCTTTTTTGCAAAGTTTTAATACAGAGATCTTGAAAAAATTGGATTATATTTCCTTGAAACTTAAATGTGGGATTTTGTCTCGCAGCCAGTAGTATCTTTTCTCTGTCAGGAAACCGTAAAAGCTTAATGATAACGTCTCTTGGTGGTTGATCATGTTTGGGTTTCACCTTGAGGGCTCTGTGTGCTCTCTCAATTGGTTGAAGGTAGCTATGGAGATCCTCTGCTACTATTGTCTCAGGAATGCGTTTAAGTCGAATATTGGACCGCCTACTCCTGTTCTCCAAATCTTCAATCTTTTCTTCCAGCTCCAATATTGTTTGATTTTGGGAAGTAAGGGTTTGGGAGACTGATGTAACTTCCTCCCCAATTTCTTCTGCAGCCGTTTCTAAAGAGTCTACATGATTTCCCAACTCCAGTATCTCAGATTTAATATCTGTGAGACTATTGGTGACCGTAGCTTGGAAGCTGTCCATCTTCTCCCACAATTTTTCAAAGTTAGAGGCTATATCCTGTTTGGACACCAGAGCTTGTAAGTCTGCTTTAGTTGCTGGGGTTAAATCAGAAGGCCCATCCTCATTATCAGATTCCAGATCTTCCTCAGTTTCTTCCAGAACATGGTCCTGAGACTTAGAGGTTTTGGATGCTTTGAAAAAGGTATCTACCGACAAGGATTTCAACCCTTTGTCTCCCTTGGAACCTTTCCTTGCGGCCATAATGACTATTATGTCAATTTAATATCACTCTATTAGTTATAGATTGGTAGGTATTCTTTCTTAACAAAAAATTCGGAATTTTCCCACCACTCACTTCAAAAGACATTTGGGTGCCAAAATCTCTGCCAGGTGACCAAGTGTGGTTTATCACATCTGTTAGTTCTCTATCCCTCTTCACTCATCTGAATTATCCATTTATCTTCCTCTCATTGCATTACCTCTTAAAGCTGTGAGTACATCCTTGAAAACTCTACCCCTAAGGAGAGAGATGAGCAAGAGGTTTCTATGTCATAAATGATGCAATGATAGCTCATGAGTTATAGTAGGATATCCATGTCAGGTTTCTGCAGCACATCACACTGCCTATAGCTGCTTCATTATTAGTGACTATCTCCAGTTCCCTGTAAAGCACACAAAGGAAAGTCTGATATAGCTGTTATTGGCAGGATATATTTATAAAAGACACTCTCTCTTCCCCAGGGAGGATGTCCCCACTGGACGAAGTCGGGCAGGGAAGTTGGGATATGACCTGCTGACAGTTTGGTCAGCAGGAAATGGAGGGGAGAGAGAGCACTTCAATGTCAATAAAAAGCCTCAGAAAGCGTTTTTTTTTTTTTTTTTTTTTATTGCAGCAACAGCTTCAAAATACTCTTTAAGCAGTGTTCTTAAAAGTCCCAGAAAAGTTCTAAGTATATGAACACTCCCTAGTTCACAACTTTCTGTGCTTCTAAGAAAATAGAGAGTCTGTATTATGTAACTTTGTTAGCGCTTGTTGCGCACTTACATATCCCACGTGGCGGCTATGGGAGAAGATACCTTTGGGTTTCAGAGGTCTGTCTCGTTTTCTGACCCCTTGGAGATCCTCAGTGATGTTCCACAAGGCGTCCAGTCACAGACCCTTTGTCTTCCTCAGCTCTTCTCTGGATCTCCGCCGGTCAAAAGTAATCTGGTGCTATTAGGCCGCCTGCGCCATTTGTAGAAAAGCGCGATCGCGGCTGTCACTACCTTCGGCTCTTTGTCTTGCAGCTACAAGCAGGAGAATCATGCTGCGTGAAGATTTCCACTCCGGAGCAGACCCCCGACCCTCCGGAGTGTCTCTCTGAAATTCTTGCTCAGATTGCGCAACGGCTCAGTCCACTCTTCTGATCTCGCTTACCGCTGTGTAGTTGTGCGTCTCAGTTTCGATAAAATTTAAGAGGCTGATACTAGGTCATCACCCCTAACAATGTCCTTTTGCTTGATAGTTAAATATTTAAGTTAAGCTCTATTTATTTTGGAAATATTAATATTAGGCCTAGGAGCTGTGTCAGAACACGTCTGTTCCTTATGGCTGCTAGCTCCGCCCCCCGTGCCTCCTGAATTTAAAGGGATATAAGTCTGTTTCATTGTTGTAATAAGGAAAAGCTAAAAACAGTGACTTAGAGACGGTAAACGTTTGGAATAATGTTACATAATTCTGCACTACAGCAGATTTTTTTTATTTTTTAAAAAAAACTAATTTGTCACCTAAAAGTATACTTTTCTCCAGAGTGAATCCCCATCCTCTTCTGCGCAGCTGTTTCTTCATATAGCACATCACTTGCTTCCTCTCTAATCAGAGAGCTCTGTAGCGCCATTGAACAGCACGAAGCTCGCTCCTGCACTAGGTAAACAGTCAACGGTTTACCTACTACTGGAGCATGCTACATGTTAAGTGGCACCACTGAGCTCTCTGATTAGAGAGGGAGCATGTGACGTGCCATTTGATGAAACCGATGAGCGGATGAGGACGGGTTCACACTTAAGTTAATTATGCTTTTAGGTGCCAAACTTAGCCTTTCAAAAAATAACTTTTACTGTCCCTTTTAATAGAAACCATTACAATATGTATTATTCATCATTTTTATAGGATTTTACCATGTAAGCTTCCTTATGTAACTAGGCAGTGGCTAGACTGAAAATTTCTAAGTGCTCATTTTGCAAGTAATTGTGTGGTGTTTTTTTTGTTTGTTTTTTGCTGATTACTGGAAAAAATCTGTTGGGTTTTGCCTAGTTTCTATTAAAATGTGCTTTCATAATGCAGAGAAAGCAGCATTTTGATTTTGTAGCAATTTGAGAAAATAAAGGGATGTTGTAAAAAATACATGATCAGATTTCATTAGAGCATGTCATATTTGAATTAACTCCACAAAGGAGTTGAGCTCAGTCCTCCTCGAGAGCCACAAGCTTTGCATCTCTAAAGCTGAACTAAGAAAGGGCAGGGGGACTTGGTGAGGAGTCATTTGGGAACTGATGTATTTTAATCCAGCCACTGGTAGTTAAACTTTTAAAGGATCACATTATATTAAAGGGACACTGAACCCAAAATTTTTCTTTCGTGATTCAGATAGCGCATGACATTTTAAACATCTTTCTAATTTACTCATATTACTAAATTTTCTTCATTCTCTTGGTATCTTTATGTATGTTTAGATGCCGGACCATTTTTGGTGAACAACCTGGGTTGTTGTTGCTGATTGATGGATAAATTCATCCGCCAATAAAAAAGTGCTGTCCAGGTTTCTGAACCAAAGAAGAAGCTTAGATGCCTTCTTTTTCAAATAATGATAGCAAGTGAACGAATTAAAATTGATAATAGGAGTAAATTAGAAAGTTGCTTAAAATTGCATGCTCTATCTGAATCACCAAAGAAAAATTTGGTGTCCCATTTAAGTGCCATATTATGGAATATACTAGGCAAAACTAGGGCATTATTACTTCTCAGAATAATACTCATATCTATGTCGTCTAGCTTAAGTAAACTGCTTTCTATCGAAGAAGTAAATATCTTATCATAAACATATAAACAGTGGTGCAAAATATTAAATAAGAGGAAAGTGTGAACGTTGCAGAACAAACAACGGGTACACTGTATTGAGGAAGGTCTGGTTACTATTGTGTAAATATGTGGGCTCATTACTCATATCACTATGATTGTGTAAACAAGTACATGGCACAACATAACCTTAGGTATCAAATTATTATATTATCAGTTATGTCTCGGTAAGAAAACAGAGTATTTGCAAGGAATAATAAAAAAAAAAATATAGGTGTCACCTTTGCGAAAGTCTGCATGTAAATATGAAGAAACTATGCACTCCAACTCGAGTCTAATTTGTTATATCACCTCCACTGTTAGGTTTAGAGTATGGTGTATGACAAGTGAGGGTATGAAAACTCAATATCGTCTCACTCAAGTTCATGATAAAGTTAGCCCACTCCAATTTTCAGGAAGGTGTTGAAGATTCTGCATCTCCCGGTACAGTGGTAAACCTCTGCTGTGCTATGTAGGCAATAAGCAGCAAATGCAGGCCAAGGATTGGCGTTATGTTTACCGTAAATTACCATAATGCAAAAGGTAAGTATTTTTAAAAATAAACGTTTTTGTAAACTTTAATGAATTAAAGTGCCCCTGTTTTTAAGATTATTTTTTGATCCTGGGGTTTAATTTGTTAACTTTCATTGCATAATTTAACAAATCTATTTAATGATAATCCGTGCAATAAAAATTGATCATTTTTAATATTAGCTCATTTTAGCTTAAATATTAGCTAAAATGTTTGCTGGGTGCACCCGCCAAAAAGCTCCTGGGGAGAGCACTACTTATCATTGTGAAAAATGTTGGTATAAAACAAAAGGCACAGTGTCTTTCTCTAGAAGTTGTTTTACAGAAATTACTGTCACATCTCTATCCAATAAATATAATCAAGTTTTATAAACAAAAATAATTATATCCAAAACTTTAAAAAAAAAAATAAAAAAAATTTATATATGTGTGTGTGTGTGATATTCAGCAGAATATAGCAACACATATGTATTACAACACTGCAGCCTTTCAAACAAATGCCTGGTCAACTACATCTTGACAACATTTTACGTTTACACAATCAGCAGAAAAATGAGAGCCCAGAAGAAAATTGTTTCAAGACTAGATCAGCACACTGCAGAGAAAACATAACACAAATAATTTCCATTGAGGTGGTAAAGTTTAGAAAATGGTGGTAACATAACAATCTCCATTGACTTTAATGGAGATAAAGGTTTTTTTTATCACCACCTTAAAGGAAACGAGCCCTGAGTCAGGGCAAATTAACAGCTTTCAAACAAGGGGATCACATAAAACTAATGACTGCCGGGGGCGTGCCTGGGCGGCGTCCATGTTAGGACGCAGAAACTAGTTGCTCTAAACATAATACAGATAAGCCGCTGTTTATCCTTCAAACAGGACTCCATCCTTCCTTATACTATCAACTTTAGTGTAGGGGAGTATTGGACAAGCTGTTCGACACCAATATCAAGGTGATAACCTATTTGGAGCTCTAGACTGGGCCATTAGAGATTGAGGCAGCGGCCTACAA
>CAJPDP010104559.1:0-10086 GCA_905336975.1 Bombina variegata variegata | reverse complement strand
CAGATTTATGGAGCAGCGGTCTTTAGACCGCTGCTTCATAACTGCTGTTTCTGGTGAGCCTGCAGGCTCGCCAGAAACACGGGCTCTCAAGCTCCATTCGGAGCTTGATAAATGGGCCTCATAGTATCTTTGATCATAAGAACTGCATAAAATACTCTTCTAGTACATATAGGATTTATATATTGAAAAAAGCTGACAGTTGACATGACTATACGCACATATTAAAAACAGAGCATTAGGCTTTTATCTTGTAAATCACCATGTTATTTTTAGCAAAGCTAAACATAAAAATAGAAAAATCACAGAATGTAATTTCAGTTACAAAAACATGGTCCTTATTTTATTTAGTCCAAATGGTTGTAAAGTATTAAAAGTAACCATCCACTTAATTTTGCATTGAAACAACTTCTTATCCATATTTCCTCCCCTTCTGCTTTGTGATATGCTTTCAATGCCCGATATTATGCACTTACGTAAAGTGTCATTTCTGTACCTCATTTTTATGCCATTCCGATATTCTCTAATTCTGTCTTTGAACTTTTCTTTTGGTTTTGCCAACATAAAAAATGGATAGGGGCAATGTAGCAAATATATTGTCTAATTTTAAATCTTGTTCCAATGGTCTCAAAAGTATTCCCATTCTCAATATACAGACAATATACTCATGCCACACACTTTCTTTTTTGGAATAATCTGATATCACATCTTTTGATCAGAAGCTTTCTTGAACTCACTATGTAGTAGTCTATCTTTCATGCTATTTTCTCTCCTAGCTGTCATTAGTGGTACCTATGGTACATATTGTGATAAGCTTGAGTCTGCTTGCAAAATATGCCAATATCTCCCTAGACTACCTCTCGATTTTGACCAATGACAACTTTATCTTGTGACAAATGGAACCTTCTGCTCTTCTCCCTCCTGGTTTTTAAATCTACACAGAAAGTCATCCCTTGGAGTCACTTTAGCCCTTTTTCCTGCCCTTACCATTTGTAATTTGGAATATCCTCTCTGGATAAACCAATCCCCTGCCTGTCTCTCAAAAGATTGCTTATCTGAGCAATTTCTCTTGTGATGCAGGAATTTTCCGACAGGAATCCCATTTATGAGACTTTTGGGGTGATGGCTCCAAGCGTAGAGCAGGCTATTCGTAGCTGTACTTTTTCAAAATGTTTCTGTAATTAATCTGTCACCAACTATTTCAATAGTTTAAAAAGGCTTGACTGGAATGGCACGTTAGAAAGATATTAAAGGTATTTTGATTTAATAACTGCACAAATTACTCAAGTTTTTCTTCTGTCCCTTCCCAAACTATCAAAATGTCATCCACATGTCTTAGCTATAGGACCAAATGTGCATCCAACAAAAAGTCCAACATTCTAAAGACTTCAGTCATTTCCTAAACACCTAGATGTAAGAAAGCATAGGTGCACATGTAGCTCCCATGGCTGTACCACGTATTTGCTTAAAAAATGTGCAATCAAATATAAAAATATTATGCACAAGTATGCATAATCAAGACTGTATTGTCCATATTTTTTTCTTCATCTAGTTTTTTTTTATTAATAATTTTTTATTGAGGTTGTACAGAAAGAACAAAAATGTCAGTGTCACAATAACAGTCAATACTAGTGAAATCTACACAATGAATTGCAAAAGGTAGATATCTGGAACCTCCATTTTAAATCATTTGCTTAACAAGTTTCCTCATTTGACACAAAAGGTAACTCTTGTACCCAAAAAGGCTTATGTATTATAGTAGTGGAAAATTAGCATTTTAAGTGGCCACTTTTGGACCTAACGTTTTTTTTTTTTTATATAATTTTTTATTGGAAAGAGTACACAGGACAGCATATAAGACAAGATACAGAAACATGGTAGCAAATAAGTGGCACATAGTGCATACATTTCGCAAACAGTCCATGGTAGGTGTCCTTATCAAGACTTGGCTTATAGCATATGTATAAGGATGGGCTTCAGCAGGTAATATCGTCTATATTTTAATGTACCAGTGCTTGGCTGCTTTAGTCTACTTCTTGGCCTTTCCAATAATTTCAACTTTACCTCTGTAATTTAAACTTTACTTCTGTATAATTGTATGTTAAAAAACTTGTGATCCAATATACATGAATAAAAATACACATCAATAAAAGATTATATATAAAACTCTCAGTATGTGTGTTACCTATTTTTATATAATACTTGGAAGTACGCTTCTCGTGAGGCTGTATGTAAACATACGTGGGATGACCAATTCTGTAAACATAGGGGGGTTATGTGCCTCTTACCTCATCCACACATTGACTGGCAACATTCCACAGAGTAGGGGGAAGGGGGGAAAGGGTGCAGAGAATGGAAGGGGGGAAAAAGAAGTGAGAAAAAAGAAGTGAAAAAAGGGGGGATGAGGGTGGAGAGAAAACTCATTCTGTAGATGAGTTCCATGGTTCACTCTGTTCCTACACAAAGTTTAGTTCCTGAGGATTTGTCCAAAATGTTCCAGTATAGGTCTAATTTATCTAAGTGTTGGTAAAACCCTCTCTCCATCATGACAAAAGAGTCAATTAGTGTCAGAATGGCCTCTAAGGTGGGGGGATTTGATTGTTTCCGGTTTTTAGATACTTTAGATACTTTAGTGGCTGCAAATATGGAAGTTGCAAGCTGTTTCAAGGTTTTGTGTAGTTTATGAGGGAAAATGTTGAAGAGGGCCGACTTTTTGAGTACTATACCTAGGTCACTGCATATGTCAAATATTCTATCCCACAATGGAGTTAATTTTGGGCAACTCCACCAAATGTGGAGGTCAGAACCTGTATGTCCGCAACCCCTCCAACAGCTTGGTGAGTGTGTAGGGGCCATTTGTGAGAGCCGTAGGGGGGTGTAATGCCATCAGAGTGCAATTTTGACGTACAATTCTATGGAGTTAGCACAGTGTAGAGTTCGTTTTGTAAGTGAGAAGGCTTGAGCCCAAGCCTTCTTGGAAATTTGGGAGTGTAGGTCCTTTCCCAAGGCTTTTAGCTGCCAGGTATTACCTACCACTGCATATTTCATAATCAGACAATAGTGCCAGGAGACTGGTTTGGATAACTTGGAGCCAGACAGCCATCTTTGTTCCCAAGCAGTCTGATGTCTGAGCCCTATTTTTGGAAATCCCCAGGAGTTTAAAAAGTTATGTAATCGGAGTTTATTTTTTAAATGGGAGCCAACTTGGGGGGTGATGGGCTTTCGGAATAAGGGTGTCTACAGGTTGTATTTCGTCTTGAGAGTATAGCTGGAAAATATCAGTAACATCCCATTCTCTCCAATTTGAGACGTGAGAATCTGGGATACCTCTTAGGAGTTCTGGTATCAAATGAATAGGGGAAGGATGGGGAGCCAACTCTGAATAATATCTAACTGATTTCCAGCATTTAAGATTCTGGATAATTACTGCATTATGGATTTTTAGTCTGTCTACTTGGTATTCAGGGATACAGGGTAGGTCTTTTAACTAGATCCCTGGTGGTAGAGAGGATTTTTCAACTCTCTTCCAACCAGGAGAGACATCTAACGTACCCCATCCAGAGATGTGGGCCAGGCGAGCTGCTTCATAGTAGGCAAAGATATTTGAGAGAAGGACTCCCCCATGTGTGTGAGTTTTTTGAAGAGTTTTCTTTGAAATTCTGTTTTTTGTTCTGTCATATATGTCTCATGATTAGAGCGTTCAATTTATCTAAAAGTTCTTTTGGGAGATTAATTGGAAGGCAGCGGAAAAAATACAAAATTTTAGGTAATATGGTCATTTTGACCAAAGCTATTCTACCCAGCCAAGACACCTCCCTAAAGGTCCAGGAGTGTAGGAGCTTTCTTATCTCCTGAATTAAGTAGTCATAATTTCTATCTCTAACCGTCTGGAGATTGGGTCCTAATTGTACCCCTAAATGTTTGATGGTCTCTGTTGACCATTTAAATTGGTAGATTTCTTTGAGTATCTCGAGTTCAAAATTGGAGATGTGGATTGTTAGGGCCTCCGTTTTAGAGAGATTAATTTTATAGTAGCTCAAGGCGCTGAATTGAGTTATAAGTGCAAAAAGTGCAGGGAGTGTCCCTATTGGATTGGTTAGGAATAGGTCAGTTCAAAAAATACTAAGTTCAGCGCCCAATATATTACCCCTAAGCTCCCTTACAGGGAGTTTCGTTTTAAGGTGGAATAGCTATAAGCTGCTTTAGCTGAATGTTTTACATATTTCTGTTTATATAGCATATGCATCTAAGATTTTGAGACCGTCTATAATTTTAAAAGCCTGTTAAACACATTTTATAATTAAGAATTTCTTAAGGGAGACGTCCCGTGTATCCTGTGTGTATTTTATAAAATAAATTAGATTTTTATACAAATGTGTAGTTAATTATATTGACCTCCATACCACCCTTAGAGCTTTTTTTAGTGCTCCTGCACTATTTTATTTGATTTTGGTTAGGAATAGGGTAATGTCATCTGCAAAGAGCACTATTTTTTCACCTTGCTGGTTCAGAGGGACACCTTGGATTATGGGGGAGTTTCTAATAGCTTGGGCGAGGGGTTCTATAGCTAAGGCAAAAATTAGTGGGGATAGAGGGCATCCCTGAGGGGTGCCATTAGTGATGGGGAGTTCAGTAGAGCAAAAGCCCAAACCTCTGGCATGAGGGGATGAATATAGAGCACGTATGGCTGTGATTATTTCTGTGGGGAATCCAAATTGAAGCATTACCTCCCATACATAATCCCATCTGATCTATGAGCCTCAGAAAAAAATGTTCAGCAGGCTCTTAGTGTTATCTGGTAAATCCTACCTGGTCTGGGTGTAGGAGTAAAGGTATTATCATTCGAAGTCTGTTGGCCAATAGCTTAGCGTATAATTTGACATCTATATTAATGAGAGATATTGGACGATAACTGCTACATTGGGTGGGGTCCTTCTCAGGTTTAGGGATTGTCAATATCGTAGCCTCTAGCAGCGCTCTCCTAAAGGCTACAGTTTCCCTGGCCTCTAAAAACATCTTAAGCAGCAGGGGGGTAATGATATCCCTAAAGGTTTTATAAAATATTTTATAATTGTTTAATGAACCCTACTAACACAGATTGTGAAAATGGGGATAAGAGTGCCTCTCCGGTTTCCTGTGGCATTGTCGGGAGTTGCAGTTTCTGTAAGAAGAGTTGGGTTCTGTCCATAGTGTGGTCTTTCATTGTTTCTGGTGTGGTCAGATTGTATAACTCAGAGTAGTATGAAGTGAACGCGTCACCTATGTCTTTAGGGGAGTTGACTAGTGTGCCTTCTTTATTAATGGAATGGATACAGGAAGCCATATTTCGACCTCTTAACTTATGTGCCAAAATGGTTGATGCTTTTTTCCCCTGGTAATAGAGAAGTTGTTTGAATCGAGGAGTAGTGTCTTGTACTCATTTTGTTTCTATATCTTTAATCTGCCTACAAATGGATTCTATCTCTGCACTTAACGTTGAGGAGGGTAATGTTTGATTAATGCTTTATGCATCTCTGAGTTTGGCAACCAGGAGTCCCAGGTTAATCGGAACCAGGAGTCCCTCGTAATTTTTTGATGGTGGTTTCTTTCTGGATACATATTCCTCTAATATAGGCTTTTAGGGTCGCCCAGATGGTGTGATTGGGAATTGACAGGTCTGTATTGTGCACTAGATATTCTTGGGTATAGGTTTGCATTAAGGATTTAAAATCAGGATCCGACCAAAGATAGCCTGTCAGCTTCCAACCAGGGGAGGATGTTGTGTAAGAGTTAGAGTCCAGTGTGATTGTGAGTGCATCATGGTCAGACCATGAACAGTCCACGTGTCTGTAAAAAAGTAATCGAGTCTTGAGTATGTGCCATGAGGTTTAGAGAAAAAGGTGTAATCACGGGTGGTGGGATGACATGCTCTCCAGACGTCGTATAGGTTATATTGTGTTATAGTGTCTCTAAATTTGGTGGCAGTATTTATCGTTTACGCGTCTACTTTTTTGTTATGGCCAACGTGTTTATCGACTGCTGGATCCCAAATCATGTTAAAGTCTCCTCCATTTAGGAGTGTGCCTGTTTTAACTCGGTCTACTTTTTGCATGACTGATTTTAGAAAGCGGGGCTGATTTTGGTTTGGGGCATACAGGTTCACCAGGGTATATGTTCGGCCATTTAGTTTGCATAGCAATATGATGTATCTACCCCCAGGATCTATCTCTGTGTAAAGCTGTTCAAAGCCTACCTGTCTGTGGATTAAGATAGCTACCCCTCTGGTTTTATCTGTGTGTACGGCAGATATGCTTTGCAAGTAATGGGGAGATCTACGCAAAGGTGTTTGGGTAGACATCCAGTGGGTTTCCTGGATAAATAAAATCATAGCATTCATGGCCTGCATGGAGTTGCTTAGCATGCTATGTTTTGTGGGTGAATTGAGACCTTTACAGTTCAGAGTTGCAAATGTGAGGTTATCGAGGCATAGTGGGAGGTAGTTAGGTGGCAAAGAAAAGGGGGGGAAAGGAGGGGAAAGGGGGAGAGGAAGTTGTTGGTTAGTAGGGTGAGAAGAGGTGCAGACTCCTACCTGGGAATGTTGCTCGATGTAGTATATCTTACTTGAGGATAGGTGGCGTTAAAGCACTGCAACTATAATTGAGAGCGTCTTCTAGGAGAGAGCAAATACAATTTTTAGGAACACGGATATGGCAAAGTCAAGTTATAACAATAGCTTTTTAGAACAAACAAGGTAAACTACAAAGTGCAATGGTTACAGAGTAAATATTTCAGTGCGACAAAATGTAGTTAACACTTATTATTTTACAGTGACGGCACTATTCACCGCCTAACAGGAAACGTAAAACAAAACACAGTAAGTTGTCAAATTCCCTGATCTCATAAAAATTAGAAATAAAAAGGGGGGGGGGGGGTGAGGAGAGGAAGTACGGGATTCCTCTGCTAGGTGTAATCTAGCTCAGTAAGAGCTGGGAGTTAACTCAGGGGAAGGGAAGTTTTAAGGAAAGATCTATTAACTAGATCTATAAATGTGATTAATATTCATCTCTGGTTGGTATAACATATAAGATATTAACTAACTTCTACAACTGTGTTTTGTGGGCCTAAACATTTGTCAGCAGGATTAGTGGTGTTATCTAGGGAACTGGTTCTGGCCTTAAGATAAGGTATACATCAGTAGGTAATCTTAGATAGTTATACAGTTAGATAAGTTAGATGAGAACCTGACAGATGGGTCAATACCTGTGAAATAAGACAAAAGTTAAGGGTACCAGTCAATGTAGGTTACATGTCCTTATGTCTCTAATAGTAGTGTGGAGTGGTTCTACGTCCCTGTCAATGTTCCAGGTTAGCTTTCCATGGTAGGTTGGTACAGGGATAGGGTTTGGTTTCTGTGGTCAGTGTCCCTACTGGGCTGGAACCATTTCTAAAATTCCTCAACACAATGAGTAATACATAATGTTAATGTGGGCCCACATCAAGAATACAAAGATACAGTTACAACATTAAATAAATCTAGTGAAAGAAATTTGTGACAATCAAGTAAGAACTTAACTTAGTTCGTTAGAGTAACGGAACAGTCCTGTCTAACAGAAATGGTTTCCTTGTCCCTCTGTGGTATGGTACATTGCGGAAGAGGTGTCCACTCCTGAGCAGCCGCTTGTAGAGGTTTAGATGTGCTTGAAGAGTAGGCCAGCGATGCCGCCAGGTCCCATTCCTTGAGTATGTCCAGTCCCTGGTTGCGAGACGAGACTGTATACAGAGTCCCATTTCTGTTAATAATGAGCTTGATGGAGTAACACCAGCGGTATTTGATGTTGTGATGTCTAAGAGTTTGGATAATCGGACCAAAGGATCTTTTTTTCTGTAGCGTGTACTGGGATAGGTCTGGAAAAACTGCTATAGACTGAAATTTTTCCGGTAAAGCTGGTTTAGTGGCCAATTCTCTCAGAATTTTCTCTTTATGTGTAAAGAAGTGGACTCTGGCTAACACATCTCTAGGTTTATCAGCCGAAATGTTATGCGTTCTTGGGGTACGGTGCACTCTGTCTAGAAGGAAGTTAGGAGCATCTAGGTCCATCAGGAATTGTATGCAGAAGTCCTTTATACACTGTTCCAGATCTGAGGTGGAGACGTCATCAGGTACCTCGCGGAACCTTCGATTATTTTGTCTGGATCTATCCTCCAGATCAGATAGTTTCAATTCCAGATCAGATATCTGTGTTGCAAGTTTTTTTAAATATGAGAGCAGGTTTTCATGATCGACCGCCAGGTCCTCTTGCTTCCTCTCTAGGGCCTCGGTTCTCTCTCCAATGGCAGCTATATCCCTGCGTAATTCAGCTGCAGAACCTTTAATGGCTTTAGTTAAAGTGTCCTGGAGGATATTCATACGTTGAGTTAGTGTGTCCACTATGCTAGCAGCCATGTTTTCAGTGGGAGAAGACCCAGGATCTTGTGATGATTGTGTATGTTCAGTCTCTTGGTCATCTATAGAGAAGCCTCTCTCGTTTAGGAACGAGTCCTCTTGGGAGGGAAGATGTCTGAAATGATCAGCTACTGTCTTTTTAAGTCACCCAGTCGGCTTGTTCTTCTATTAGATTGGGACATAGCAGGATGGCGGTCACCAGGTGGTGGACCTATCCCAAGTCTCACAGATTATGTTAGTGTAAGCTCCTAGTGAAGGGTAACACCGTTATTTCAGAGATTAATTTATGTATGATTCTTCCCCTGGATGCCCAGCATTCTTTAGTGGTTCTAGCCCATCTTGATCTGCAGCACCTTTCTAAAGAAGTCTCTTAAACTATGCCAGTACCTCTCCCCAGGGGTGTTTGTCAGCTAATGAAGATGTGGGAACGGGTAAGTTGGATATGACCCACCGGCAGACCTCCGATGGCAAATGGGGGGGAGGTACTATATATGACAAAAAGGCTTAGTGTGTTGCTTTACGTGGTGGGTAGACAGTTATGATAGTTATCTCCGATGTTTAAGGAATGTCTTAGGGCTTACAGACTGACTCATGTTAGTGGGTTGCAGCCTACTTCCCTGGTGCCACGTGGGTTACAGGCCTAGTGGGTTGTGGCCTAAACTCTGAGTCGTGCTGAAATGTATAGCTGGCGAATCTTTTACAAACTTAAAGCTCTGTGCCCAAATGTTGCTGAGTGCCCCCCGCTTGGGTCGAGGGAGGAATGATACCCCTTGTATTATGTAGACTCCCGTGGGAGCGGTCAATCCCCAGCCAGCTGTTATATGCCTCGTCTGTGTTTAGACGTGTGACAGAGTCTCTTACCTCTGGAGCCCTGACCCTTCAGGGGTAAAATGGGGCACAGGTAAGCATTGGGTGAAGTTCGGTGATCCGTTTCCCCACAGGAGGCCTAAATCTCATGGCCGGGCGTAGTTGCGGCTTGTCTCCAATTCCATGCCTGAGTGAGTAGGCGATGTGGTGCAAATTAGCTTCTTTTTGTAGCGCAACAATTAGACTTCAAACTCAGTTGGGCTTGGATGAATTATCGGCTGTTTTGGGCAGAAAATTAGTCTGTTTTGTCGATGTTGGCACGGAGTTACTAGACTGCGTAATCGCTAAGTTCAGCGGTTGACTCCACCCCCCAGGACCTAGCATTTTAATAGAGACTAGCAACTGATATAATAAATGTTTTTAACAATAGGAGATGTGAGTATATAGTACAATGGTATAAGTAATGTATAACCTTACATTAGATAACAATTTAAGTTATACTGATGATAACAGAGTAATATCATAAGATTTTCGCTTACTTGATAGCTGAGGAACATTAAGTGATGCACTAACAGTTATATTATATTTAGTGTATATGACATCTTACTTCCAGGATCCAGTGTGACTTTAAGTTTTAAAAGATGGAGATCCAAAATATCATATTGTTCCAAACATGTAGGCGTTATACGATAAAAGTGAGCTATAATATAAGTAGAGCTATTTATAAACTGTATGTTTACTGATCTTGAAGATTTGTGAGCTTTAAGTGGCACTTCTCATGTGTTTATAATATCCAAAATAAGTCTCAAGAGGCAAGTAGTGTTGGTTACCCAGGAAATTAACGGCTAGATTATGAGTTG
>CAJPDP010104549.1:247-11076 GCA_905336975.1 Bombina variegata variegata | reverse complement strand
TTAAGTCATCAACCAGGGTGCCAAGTCAATAGTATTCACATTCAATTCCAGTAAAGGACTGCACTCGCTGGATTTCAGATATAAATACTTTTATTGTGGTAACATTTCGGGGTCCACAGACCCCTTCCTCAGACCAGAACAAACATACAAGTGAACACTGTGCAATATAAAGGTATTAAGCCCCACCCATCAAACATTTAGTGCGAATTGCGCCAAAACTGTGTTGTCATAGTAACAACCCCACATATTTCTCTAAGTCTCAGCTTATAATCATATGTATTAACATGTGTATATACATAATGCCTATCTTAAAAATACATATACAGAACAAACCAAAAATAGATCCATAATTAATGATAGTAGTATCACAAGCCAATATA
Source organism: Bombina variegata variegata (assembly GCA_905336975.1). Taxonomy (NCBI): domain Eukaryota; kingdom Metazoa; phylum Chordata; class Amphibia; order Anura; family Bombinatoridae; genus Bombina; species Bombina variegata. The sequence goes on along the minus strand of CAJPDP010104549.1, from coordinate 10,696 downwards.
CCAGTGTAATATATAATGAAACCTATATACAGTGAATCTATATCCATATATGTGTACATAGATATCAACAGCAGCTACCAGATTATCAGTACATCGTCAGGATTAATTCATATGAGCAGATGCTGGTATTTCTATTAACATTTTCTTAGTTTATAAATTCCCAGATTCATGTAAATCAACCGCACCGTTAATAAAGTCACAGAGCAGGCAAATAATCACACAGATCAACGTTCTAGAAAATTATTACAAAGTTGGCTTATTCCTATGCTATCGTTCTTAAGCTAATGCATCTTTTGTCATCACTGTTTAATTTATGTTACTGTTATGTACTCACTATTCGGTGTTAGTCAGTGATTGCTTGGTCGGAACATAATATGTGGCTAAGCAAAAGTCATAGCTGTTTTTTTAAAAACAGGCACGGATAGTTGACCTCCGATGTCTGCAGCGTTACTTGTCAGACCCCATGGCTAATTTGCATAGGAGGGTGACATCAGCGACTGGGCGTAAGCGTTGTGCGCAGCCAAAGTGTTCACAGAGCTGCACAGACTATCTTACATCTCAGTGTTTCAAAGTGCTGTAGAGCAGTATATCGAGTCCCTAGAACTAGCCCTGTTAAATGGCCATATCTGCATCTCTGCTAGCATTCAGTTAGATGACATCAGATAGAGATATTAGCACAACGGGTTTAATATAATAGTGTAAACATTGCCATATGGAGGTAACAGCGTATAGAGTTCTAGAGGAGCTTAATATGTGTGTAGAAATAAGTGTGTATAGGGTGTTCTGTGAGCAATGTAACAAAAAGTAGCATCCTAGTTATTAGAGTCATTTAGAAAGTCAATGGATTGGGGCCCCTAATTCCTCTGTCTCCTCATATCAAATACTAAATATGTTTAGGGCTTGCAAAGTTCTATGTGTATATATCTTATACCCCAGTCCATGTATATGTCCGCCATGCATCTCTATGTCATATAGTCGCTGTGCATACTTAAATATACCCACCTATGTATTCAAAATATTAACATCTCCCCAATATACCTCTATCAGTGTGGATGTGTGTATAACAACAAATAACAACCGTTAAAACACCCAACTACCTCGTGCCTGAGTGTGGGTATACTCATACAGTAAGACCTCAATCAGTTATATCATCGGTCCCCTGTTATAAGTGTCAATCAAGGTTTATACATAAAAGCATCAGACCACTAATTGTCCCCATATGAAAAAAGAGCATCTGGAATGTTCAAAGAATAAGTCAATAGATCATAGTCACTGGTAGTTATATCATCCGTTCCAGTATTAGGCCAAAGTACCCTATCCATATGCCATGTAATAATATGACAATCCCCTTACTGTGTTATTCTCATATAGGTGTGCCAGATAGGGACTTCCATGTGCATCAAATGCTTAATCAGGCCTAACCTAGTGTGTATTCCACTATTGCATGTAGCTTTGCTGTGGGTCCGTGGACATGAGTAAGTCCCTCAAACTCCTACCATGTTTGTACCCCATAATTGGGGGTTCCATTTGTCCAAATGGCAGGGTTGTGTCAGTTTCAAGGATCTCCCATCTGTTTCTTATGGTCTCCACCAGTTTCTTCTTTCCTTAGTTATACATGGTAGTGAAGACCATCCTGCTCTTCTTCTCGTTCCCTGCTTGGTTGTCCCGTTGACCTTCTTGGGTTATAACCTCCTGTATTACCCTTTCTATAAGGTCCATCTTATAGCCCCTTTGTAGGAACTTGTCAGTCATCAACGATTGGTTGATCGTTTCAGTGTTGTTCCGCAACACCCTAGTCATTTGAGATTTAATAATTGCCTTCTGGGTATGTGGAGGGTGATCGCTAGATGCTTCAAGTATCGAATTTCGATCTGTTAGCTTAGTGTATAAAGTTGTGAAGAGTTTACCTTGTTTTTTGTAAAACTTAAGGTCAAGGAAGTCAATACAATTCCTGTCATATTTGAGTTCAAATTTGATTGGAGATTCCTGTGTGTTCAGTTGTGTAACCCAATCTACCAGTGTATCTTCTGGACCCTGCCATATGAAGAAGACGACATCTTCTATGTATCTTTTGTAGTGTTTTACCATTCCATGGTTATATATATTCATGATGTCCTGCTCATAGTGCTCCATATAGAGGTTAGCATAAGATGGAGCCATATTCAACCCCATAGCCGTCCCCATGAGTTGTTGGTAGAATGTGCATTCGAATCGGAAATAGTTTAATTTTAAACATTTTTCTAGAATATCCAAGATGAAAGAGATGGGTGGACCTACATACGGAGAGCGTGTCATGGCTGATGCAACAGCCTTTAAGCCACCAGAGTGTGGAATAACCATGTAGAGGCTTCTTATGTTCATGGTGACCAGTAGGTCCTCCTCCTCAATTGTATCCACAGTGTTCAGCACAGTGATAAGGTCACCCGAGTCTCTAATATAGGAATCCATTGATCTAACCAACAGTTGTAGGAGGGCATCAACAAACTGCACCAAAGGTTTTAACAAGGAGCCCCTAGCTGATACAATTGGGATTCACTTGGTCCTTATGTATCTTTGGGAGAGTATACAGTATAGGATAGATAGGGTGAGTTATGCTGAGAAATTTATATTCATCCTGGTTAATCCAGTTAAACTGGAGTGCTTCTGTCAACGTGACATCAATTTCCCTCTTGAAATCTTTTGTTGGATCCCAGGTCAGTTTTTTATATGTAAGGTCATCACCCAATTGTCGCAAGATCTCACTGCGGTATTGAGCATAGTTCATGATTATGATTGCTCCTCATTTATCGGCTGGTCGTTTAACTATGTCCGAATCCGTGGCTAGTGTTTTTAATGCCATTCTCTCTGATTTGTTAAGATTGGGTCTGTGTTTCTCCACCACCCCTGTACCGGAATCATTGGTAATCAGTCTAGTGTACGTTTTGATGCTTGTGCCACATGTACTCGGTTCAAACTTGCTTCTCGGTTTAAATCTCTTTATTTCCTTCTCTGTGTTTAGAAGGCTAATTTCACCCTCTTCAAGTACCCTATCACTGATGTTAAAGACAATATCAGGGTTTTTTATCTCGGGGGTAGGGGGGTCTTCTGTCTGCAATAATTCCCCCTCCTCGGGTGCGGCCTCGGCCTCCTGTGTTTGCGGATCTGGTGGTGACCCCTAAAAAAGGTGACTTTGAAGTTGTTGGTCCCTGATCCTAATAACGTTGTTCATTACTTCCAGCCTCTGTGTCAAAGCCTGAACTGCTATCCACCGTGTTAAGGAATCTTGAACAATAGAATCTACTCATGGCTCCTGTTGGTTGCTCCCATGGAGCCACGAGTAGATTCTTTTGTCCTTATAATCATTGTCTACTGTGATAATTTTCTGTTTTTTAAATGCCATCAGTTCCTTCTTATAGTCGTTGACCTGTTTAGTAATTGTATCCATCCAAGGTTCACTGGAATCATTTCGTAGTATCTGTAGCTTTTGGATGTTAAATTCTTTTAATTCGTCTTTAACTGTGGCCAAGATATTTGTGCATTCCTCAATCACCAGTAGGATCAAGTCCATGGAACATTTGTTCAGAATTTGACACCACCGTAAACAAAAGTTTTTATTATTCCTCCCAATGGTAGGCTGGTTCTTGATCCTAAAACCTTTTGGTATCTTATTCTTTTTATAGTATTTCGATAGATACACTGTGTGTAGTTCCAGGTCTGTTTCTCTCTTCCTAAGCCTCATTAGAGTATTCTAATTCAGTTCTATGTGGGCAAAACGACTGACAATGCATGACTCAGGATGGCTAACCACCGCTCAGTGATTCGGAGTGCACTGGACAAGGGGGTGTCTGACCAACCAGTGGTGAGGCACTTCTTATTGGCCAAACACAAAGTAACTGATCTGAGGTTTATCCTGATAGAAACAACTAAAATAGTTCAGGAGCACTAAGAAGCTGTAAGGGTGTTATGGAGACTAATATATTAACTTGCACATGTGACCAAAATAAAATGTATTAATACAATTAATAAAACTACGATGCGGGACGTCTCCCTTTGAAGTAAAATTTAACAATGATATAACAAATAAAATGGTTCAAGTATAAAATAATAAGACAATCTGAAGCAGGTTCAGCTAGACCCTATCAATTCACCCGGCAGGCCTATAATATCAGGAATAGGGTCTATAACTGCAAATCTATCACAATACATAGATAACTTTCTGCAAAAATACGTAAAGACTTACCTTAAAGACACAACAGACATATTACAGAATTTAAGCATGCTAAAATGGGAGGAAAATTATCTTATTGGTACATGCGACGTATCCTCATTATATACGAGCATACAACATCATCTAGGGATCAAAGCAGCAGAAATGTACATGACTAGAGACAATACACTGAACCAGAAACAGAAAGAATTTATACTCCAAGGCATTGATTTTATTTTAAACCAGAACTATTTTTCTTTCAATGGCAAGTTTTTTCTTCAGACAAGGGGAACCGCTATGGGCACGAGATTTGCGCCGAGCTATGCGAATCTTTTTCTGGGCAAATGGGAGGAAGAGTTTATTCCCAAGCATGAGCTCGGCGCAAATCTCGTGCTCTATAGAAGGTGACCACATTATATTTGTATGGAAGGGGACTCTCATAGAACTAGATAAGTTTTTAATAGATATGAACCACAATGATATAGGAATTAGCTTTACACACAACATCAGTAAAGACAACATTACATTCCTTGATCTAGATATAGAAATCATTGAAAAAGAGGTAGTCACTAAAACACACTTCAAAAAGGTGGACGCTAATAATTTAATACATTTTAATAGCTGTCACTTAAATAAATGGAAGGAAAACATTCCGAAGGGCCAGTGTCTTAGGATAAAACGCAATTGCTCCAAAACTTCAGACTACTTGGAAAAAATAGAGATACTTGAGAAGAAGTTTGTTGAAAGAGGGTATGATCCCCAGACAATAAGGAAAGCAAGAGTGCAGGTAGATCAAAAAGAAAGAAGTAGTCTGCTATCATATAAAAATAAAGATCTTAACACCAATGATAATAGAGAAGACAAAGAAGAAAAAATCAATGTTGCATTAATTACTGATTATAACTGTGATCATCACATCTTACAGAAAATAATTAAGAATAAGAAACACTGGCATTTGGTCAAAACAGACCCCCTAATAGGGGAGAAAATGACAGAGAATCCCAAAATTATTTATAAAAAAGCAAAAAACTTTAAAAGGATACTAGCTCCCAGTGAATTCAAACAAACACAGACAAAATCTACATTAGAGAAAGATCTATCTGGAAATAAACTAACAGTATTTTTTCCTTGCTTTGGGTGTAGATCTTGCAAAGTTAGTAGCAAATGCAAGAAAATTATATCTTAGTAAAAATGGTTTGACACATCACATAAAAGAAACTATTAGATGCCAAGACAAGGGTGTTATTTACATTATACAATGCACATGCCAGTTGCAATACATAGGAGAGACCACCAGGACCCTGAGGGAGCGCATACACGAACATCTTTCATGTATAGACAGGGGGAACCTTGAAACACATCTATATACCCATTTTAGGGAAGTACACAAGAACAATGTAAAAGACTTTACTTTTTGGGGCATAAAGAAATTAAAACCTGAATGGAGAGTGGGAAATTTTGAAGAAAAACTTCTAAGAAAAGAAGCAGAGTTAATTTATAACATGCAGACCCTCTACCCTTCAGGATTAAATTCTGAATTGGATCTTTCCCCTTTCTTTACATCATAAAAACACAAAACATCAATAGATCAATCAATATATTGGAATAGATAGATAAGCAACAAGGACTTTGGTTAGTTAACTCTTAGATAAGGGAAGAAATAAAAAACTAGAAACATATATATACATCAATTAATTTCCTCTGTTTAGAAAATAAAGTATGGGAGACAATAAATAGCGAGCTATGACTTATATAAAAAGTCTTAAAACTTTTAACATCCTCCATTAGATAGGGTAATATTTAAGATATACATTTTCTTAGTTCACATGATTAAGACCTATAGACGAACTTAAATGCAAGTCCTAAATTTAAACATATAAACATATCCATATTTAAGATCCAGTTGGTAAACGAACTAATATATTGAATTTTTAGACTAAAGGTAAATTAATGTTACTCCAAATCGTGTCATCATTCTAGTTTATCCCTTATTTCTAATATATATATTCTGATCATCCCTCAGAGCTATTTGTGATGTCTAAAAATATTCTCTATACACATTAACCATTTTAAAAAATCTATCTATCCTTAAATATTGTCTCATCGCTGAATAAAGAACTTGGAGTATATGTTTATAGTGTTAAAATATACCAATTTTTTGCTATTCCAGATATCGTTATATAGAGTAGTGAATTTGCATAAACCCGATAATATAAAACGATAGACTAGTTACTCTTTAATACTTATATTCCTTTTAAAGGTGTGTTACATATATATATATATATATATAAATAATATAAAATTACTATATATATAAAAATACTATAGATGTTGAAGTTCACCCTTAATTACCCTTTTTTCAGATACTGTCATATAGGCTAGTAAGTGTGTATAGATATACATAAGACCTGTTAATACATTTGACCTGTTACACTTTAATAGCTTTATTCCTTTAAGGTTGTGCTATATATAATTGAAAATTATAGACGTTGAAGTTCACTATTTAAATACCCACAGTTACTATATACAAATTATATATTCTTAAACAAATTTAAGATATCTTGTCTACACATATATATAGTCATAATGCGTATCAGGAGGTTCAGCAATTCCACCTTATGATTTCCACATAATCCACCTTAACTAACAACCTATTGAAGGGAGGAACTCACTTACCAATAGGAAAGAGAGGAGGGTGATTTAAAATGCCAGTGAAAAATTCTGCAATATCCGTCTTGATAAAGCCTGCTGGCGAAACGCGTAGATGTTTTTTCAAGTAAACCCCAAGGATTGAATATCGGCTCTAAGGTCCCCTGCATAATCTCAGATCCATACGAGTACAGGGGAATAGAGCGTCAACAAACGGCCATTTGTTTCCTAAGACCAAGATCCTGCAAACACGCTGCAGCGTGCACCACAATTGTATGCCTTGGAAAACCACTCATATCGTATAAGTGCAGAAGCCGCCGCTAGAGCCCACACTTGACTTACAGGAACCAAAGACATCCTCAGCTGGGAACTAGTGTTGACATCTGAATCACATACACGCAGGAGCGTGCTCAGGATTTGCAACACCCGGCGGATCTTGCATTGTACAAGTTTCAAAAGTGGAGGAGAGGCCTAGCATTATACCGGTAAGGCATATCAAACCAACATTAGACACTGAACGTGTCAGAAGACCCGGTAAGCCCCCCCTTCTTACATATACAATATATAGTGAGTTCCTACAATCACTGACATCTTTTCATATTGCAAAGAGAAAAAAAGACACTTTATTACAAAAGACTGTGTTTATTTATGATGTCAAATCAGCTTCAGTGAAAAAAGAAACATTGTATCGAACTGTGTTTAATTAACATCAAGAAACAGACCTCTCTTATGATTTGTCACACACTGGAAAGACTCTAGCAAACTTTGTTTATGATTAACTCTTATGGTATAAGGTGGAAATATTGCCAGGCATATTTTATCTAGCTGAACCTGCTTCAGATTGTCTTATTATTTTATACTTGAACCATTTTATTTGTTATATCATTGTTAATTTTTACTTCAAAGGGAGACGTTCCACATTGTAGTTTTATTAATTGTATTAATAAATTTTATTTTGGTCACATGTGCAAGTTAATATATTAGTCTCCATAACACCCTTGCAGCTTCTTAGCGCTCCTGAACTATTTTAGTTGTTTTTATATGTAATTATCTGGTTAATCATAGGGAAGATTACCTGTGAGGGAGCTAAAGGGTACTATACTGGGCGCTTAAACTTAGTATTTCTCTATTGTTTATCCTGATAGACCATGTTCCACCCCTTAAATGTGGAGGGTATCGCGACAGAACATTACTCCAAATGGAATCAAGATGGATACATCGGCTTGGTACCCTATATACTAAAGGCCTGAATATGTCTAACGACTAGCATTGCTTCCTCTAAAATGACTGTGGATGGGTAAGTGACCATGATATACTTAATGTCGAACTGGATTCTGGGAGGTTTAACCAGTGGGTGTCACATGTCATAGTGTGACACACACTAGGTTGAGCCAGCCCAGTTTCTAACGTGAGGCACGCTGACCAGTGGGTTTCACATACAATAGTGGGATACACACTAGGCTAGGCCTGATTAAGCATTTGATGCACATGGAAGTCCCTATCTGGTACACCTATATGAGAATAACACAGTAAGGGGCTTGTCATGTAATTACATGGCATATGGATAGGGTACTTTGGCCTAATACTGGAACGGATGATATAACTACCAGTGACTATGATCTATTGACTTATTCTTTGAACATTCCAGATGCTCTTTTTTTATATGGGGACAATTAGTGGTCTGATGCTTTTATGTATAAACCTTGATTGCCACTTATAACAGGGGACCGATGATATAACTGATTGAGGTCTTATTGTATGAGTATACCCACACTCAGGCACGAGGTAGTTGGGTGTTTTAGCGGTTGTTATTTGTTGTTATACACACATCCACAGTGATAGAGGTATATTGGGGAGATGTTAATATTTTGAATGTATAGGTGGGTATATTTAAGTATGCACAGCGACTATATGACATAGAGATGCATGGCGGACATATACATGGACTGGGGTATAAGATATATACACATAGAACTTTGCAAGCCCTAAACAAATTTAGTATTTGATATGAGGAGACAGAGGAATCAGGGGCCCTAATCCATTGACTTTCTAAATGACTCTAATAACTAGGATGCTACTTTTTGTTTCATTGCTCACAGGACGCCCTATACACACTTATTTCTACACACATATTAAGCTGCTCTAGAACACTATACGCTGTTACCTCCATATGGCAATGATTACACTATTATATTAAACCCGTTGTGCTAATATCTCTATCTGATGTCATCTAACTGAAAGCTAGCAGAGATGCAGATATTGCCATTTAACAGGGCTAGTTCTAGGGACTCGATATACTGCTCTGCAGCACTTTGAAACACTGAAATGTAAGATAGTCTGTGCAGCCCTGTGAACATTTTGGCTGCGCACAGCGCTTACGCCCAGTCGCTGACGTCACCCTCCTATGCAAATTAGCCATGCGGTCAGACAAGGAACGCTGCAGACATCGGAGGTCAACTCTCCGTGCCTGTTTTTCAAAAAACAGCTATGACTGTTGCTTAGCCACATATTATGTTCTGACCAAGCAATCACTGACTAACACCTTATAGTGAGTACATAACAGTAACATAAGTGAAACAGTGATGACAAAAGATGCATTAGCATAAGAACGATAGCATAGGAATAAGCCATCTTTGTCATAATATTCTAGAACGTTGATCTGTGTGATTATTTGCCTGCTCTGTGACTTTATTAACGGTGCAGTTGATTTACATGAATCTGGGGATTTATAAACTAAGAAAATGTTAATAGAAATACCAGCAACTGCTCATATGAATTAATCCTGACGATGTACTGATAATCTGGTAGCTGCTGTTGATATCTATGTACACATATATGGAAATAGATTTCATTATATATTACTCTGGTATATTGGCTTGTGATACTACTATCATTAATTATGGATCTATTTTTGGTTTGTTCTATATATGTATTTTTAAGATAGGCATTATGTATATACACATGTTAATACATATATTATAAGTTGAGACTTAGAGGTATATGTGGGGTTGCTACTATGACAACACAGTTTTGGCACAATTCTCACTAAATGTTTGATGGGTGGGGCTTAGTACCTTCATATTGCATAGTGTTCACTTGTATGTTTGTTCTGGTCTGAGGAAGGGGTCTGTGGACCCTGAAACGTTACCACAATAAAAGTATTTATATCTGAAATCCAGCGAGTGCAGTCCTTTACTGGAATTGACTGTGAATACTACTGACTTGGCACCCTGGTTGATGACCTAATGGTATTGTGAGTGCAGATACACATGGAGGATATATATATATATATATATATGCGAAAGATATGATAACCGCGCTAACTTCTATGCTATTTTAGGGCATATGCTACAGTAGCCTAAATTCCACATATAAAATATAATATATAATATGTAAATACAAATACAAATTAAGTTTAAAAGTCCACAGGATATAATATATCAGAAGATGGGCAGCAAATCAAAGAAAAGTGTATGAAGACTCCCAGGTTGCCTCCACAGAAAATGTATACAAAAGAATATGTGTCTGCACCTCTCTTCCGTGGAAATGTGATAAAAAGAATGTGTGGTCACAAATCCCCTATCCCTAAACACTTACTTCCAGGGACCTCAATC
>CAJPDP010104413.1:0-15961 GCA_905336975.1 Bombina variegata variegata | reverse complement strand
GCACAAAATTCAAGCGCTGCTTTGACATGCTCATGCACGCTTTCCCCATAGACATCAATGGGGAGAGAGTGTTAGAAAAAAACCTAACACCTGCGATCGCGGAATGAAAAGCTCCGTAACGCAACCCCATTGATGTCTGATTTGAATAGCCAATAGAATTTCAGTAGTTCTCATCCTATTGGATGATTTGAACAGCCAATAGGATTTCTGTAGCTCTCATCCTATTGGCTGATTTCAATTTCCAAAATTAAATCAGCCAATAGGAATGCAAGGGACATCATTTTGAAAAGGCTCCTTTGCATTGAAGTTTCAGTATATGGCGGCGACTGTATACAGAAAATGCTCCGCGCCGGATGTCTTCAGGATGGAGCTGCTCTGCGAAGCCGGTATGAAAATAGAAGATGCCGCCTGGATGAAGATAGAAGACGCTGCGTGGATGGATGAAGACCTCGCTGCCTGGATGAAGACTTCTCGCTGCCTGGATGTCCGAACTTCAAAAACTAAGTGGTATTAGGTTTTTTTTCAACTTTTTTGTGATTTTTTTTTTTAGATTAGGATTTTGGGCATTGGTAAAAGAGCTAAATCAAAAAGAAAAGAGTGATAGGAGAAAAAGCGCAAAAAAATGCTTAAACCTTATAAATATAGACCTCAATAAGAGGGATACACTTAATAGCAATGATTATCTAATACTCAGCGGGCTTTTAGGGTAATCTAGCCAAGACTAATAAAGACAAAGTAAGAGATATATTTTGTACAAATGACAGAATAAAATATCTAAAAAAAGAGCAAATGTAAATGACAGATAAAATGAAAATGAATTTATTAAGTTAAAACATTTAAATAGCAACTAGTTGTTTATATATAAAGGGGCAGAGCAAGGGTCGGCAGACCCTGATAATTATGAATGTTGGGGTACCCCGTTAAAAGAAAAAAAAGTTCTAATTATCGGTGAATATTATCGTGTGCGTGGTCCCGGTGTAGTTAAAAATAGCCTTTACGGGAATCTGATTTGAGGATAGAAATTAGTCTTTTCCTTAATATCAGTCTTCTATAACTTGGAGTATTGGTTCAATGTGAAAACAAGTTATCTTCTTTTTGTGATGGTAATAGTCTTAGGTGTGAGAGATGTTCAAGTAGGTACTTACTGTCTGCCTCGAGCTTACCCCGCAGACCGGTCCAGGAGCCTATCCGTCGCGTTCATTGTAACTCCTGTTGATGTGTTACAGGTCTTTGCTCAAAAGTGATCCTTCTTTGCCGTTACTTGGCTCTGAGGTCCTGCGTGTGCTCACTGAGGTCAGAGCTTTCAGTAACTTGTCAGCGGTTGTGAGCGTTAGTAGCTGTCAAATGTAGCAGTTCTCACGCTAAATCCTATTGTCTCCGGATCTCTGCGATGTGTTGTCTGGTGGTTAGGTGATGATTAGCAGTTAGAGCTACGCGTTTCAGCTGTTAGATCTGCCTTTTTCAAGCTATACTGCTATCGGTCTGTTCTCCTTCAGTTTATACCTTCTTCTGGGCGCGTTTTTTTTTTGAGTATTTTGGTTGCGCACAGCTGAGAATGTTTCAACACAGCTGTTGGCCCTGTGTTAGTTATGGGTCTGCAATAGAGAATGTTTTCTATTCTCTTCAAATGGATTTTTTAGAGAGAATGCACGCAATTTACTAAAAGCTCTGACCTCAGTGAGCACACACAGGACCGCAGAGCCAAGTAACGGCAAAGAAGGATCACTTTTGAGCAAAGACCTGTAACACATCAACAGGAGTTACAAGGAACACGACGGATAGGCTCCAGGACCGGTCTGCGGGGTAAGCTCGAGGCAGACAGTAAGTATCTACTTGAACATCTCTCACACCTAAGACTATTACCATCACAAAAAGAAGATAACTTGTTTTCACATTGAACCAATACTCCAAGTTATAGAAGACTGATATTAAGGAAAAGACTAATTTTCTATCCTCTAATCAGATTCCCGTAAAGGCTATTTTTAACTACACCTGGACCACACACACACGATAATATTCACTGATAATTAGAAAGTTTTTTTCTTTTAACGGGGTACCCCAACATTCATAATTATCAGGGTCGGCGACCCTTGCTCTGCCCCTTTATATATAAACAACTAGTTGCTATTGTTTTAAATGTTTTAACTTAATAAATTCATTTTCATTTGATCTGTCATTTGTACAAAATATATCTCTTACTTTGTCTTTATTAGTCTTGGCTAGATTACCCTAAAAGCCCGCTGAGTATTAGATAATCATTGCTATTAAGTGTATCCCTGTTATTGAAGTCTATATTTATAAGGTTTAAGCATTTTTTTGTGCTTTATCTCCTATCACTCTTTTCTTTTTGGTTTACTTAATATCGATATCCTAAGGAGGAATATCACAGGAGATTAGGCCTGCCTACCCTAACTAGCAGCACAAGAAACATTTTACCCTTCTGTTTTAACATAAAAGAGCTAAATGCCCATTTAAGGGCAATGAAAAAGAGCTGAATGCCCTTTTAAGGTCAATGCCCATACAAATGCCCTTTTGAGGGCAATGGGTAGCTTAGGTTTTTTTTAGAGTTGTTTTTGTATTTTGGGGGGTTGGTTGGGTGATGGGTTTTACTGTTCAGGGGGTCTTTGTATTTTATTACAGGGAAAAGAGCTGATTTCTTTAGGGCAATGCCATACAAAAGGCCATTTTAAGTGCTGATGGTAGTTTATTGTAGGCTAGGGTTTTTTTTTATTTTGGGGGTGCTTTTTTATTTTTATAGGGATATTAGATTAGGTGTAATTCTTTTTATTTTGAATAATTTTATTTGTTATTTTTTTGCAATTTAGTGTTTGTTATTTTTTTGTACTTTGGTATTTTTATTTTTGTAATTTAGTATTTTTTATTTTTTGTAATTGTAGATTTAATTATTTAGTAGGGTTAGGTTTATTTAATGTGTAATTTTTTATTTTTTTTTCAAAATATTTTTATTGAAATGTTTTCAAAATTGAACACGATTACCATATACATAATGCATGAACAATCAAACAACCGAAAGATAATCATCACATATATCAGTATATAAAATATCACATTTAGGTAAAGTAGTTTAGATTCTTTTGTCGTACAAAAACTTTTAGTAAACACCTGTGGAATGTCATAGCAATTAAAAAAAGTGGTAGCGCTTCTAATCAAAATATTTCAGTTATATTGCTCTATTGTATTTACCGCAATAGCCCTCCAGCCTTACCAAGTATTTCACATTCAACCAATATGGGGTCTGTGTCTGAACCATAAGAATGGGTACAAGCTAGAGTGGGTATTGAGATCGAGGGGGGGGGAGTAGAGAACAGGGTGAAGGAGCATAGAGAGGGAGAAAGAGGGAGAGAAGGGAAAAAAAGGGGGTGTTCTCTTCCCCATTTCCTTTATCGCTCCTTCCTCCCCTCTCTCCTCACACTATAAGAATTTGTCACTAGTACAAAAAATGTAAACTTCTATTTAGGAAGCCTAATGTGGGTTATAAATTAATCATTATTTATGAAGCCATATGTCCTAAATTAGCCAGTAGATGTCCATTTGATCAACCGAATTGAAAAAGTATCTCTCCATGTTAGCCATGTAGTCTATTACCCCTTTAATCTCTGAGAGGTGTGGAGGTTCAAGAGTTCTCCAAGCCCGAGCAATGCACAACTTTATTGCAGTGAAAATGTAGACCAGTAGTCTTCTCGACATCTGCGGTATGTCAGTTGCTATAACATGTAGCAATGCATTAGCAGGCGATATATCAGTGATAAGTTTCAGAGAGGTACATATGCTGCCCGTTTCTTCCCATAATGTATTCAGTTTGGGGCATTCCCACCAAATATGTAGGTCAAATATGTAGGTCTGAGCCGGTTCCACCACAACCACGCCAACATAAGGATTTAGACCTCAGGGTACATTTTGGCAAGCCGTATCGGGGTTCTATGCCACTTCAGGAGTACTTTTATATGTACTTCCAGCATAGTAACACAATGTATGGTCTTTTTAGTGACCGTGATTGCGTCCTCCCATTCGCTATCAGTTATATTAATGCCTAACTCTTTAGTCCACGCTTTAAATTGCCACGGTATCCCAGGGGTAATATCCGACAGGAGTAAATTATAGTAAATTGTGAGGGGTTTGGGGAACTTAATCCCAATTTTCCATCTGATCTCCCATGGAGTGGATCTCTGAATGGGATTTGTGAAGAATCCCCAGGATTTCAAAAAGCTCTGAACTCTAAGAGATTCAAATGGCAGCCAAGGAGGGCAAGGTTCAAATTTACTAGCTACTAGAGAAAGATCAAGAATTTTATTTTGATCAAAAAATTTTCAACAATTAAGAATCCCTTCTGTTTCCATTCAAAGGAATGAGTATTTTTAAGATCCCAAAACAAACTTGCCATGTGATGAACTGGCGATGGATGGGGGGCGATTAATGATCTATGTCTCAAGGATTCCCATGTTAATAGATTATGGCGAACCACAACATTAAAGATATGTGGGATGAGTTTCCTAACGTTAGGGACCCAAATTAAATCAGAGAGTTCTAAATCATCCAGAACCCAAAAAGCCTCAAGGGGGTACCACCCTGGCCTACCTTCTCCGATGCCCCATACCGTAATATGTGATAGTCTTGCTGCTTCATAATAAGTAAAAATGTTAGGAGCCCCTATCCCTCCACGTGAGTATGGTCTCTGTAACGTGTTATAGGCTATTCTTTGTGATTTATTTTGCCATATATAGTGAGAAAATAGTTTATGGATTTGAAATAAGATAGAATGTGGAACATTAAGTGGAATACAATGGAATAGGTACAATGCCTTCGGAAGCAAGGACATTTTAACTGAGGCGACTCTCCCTAACCAGGATAGTTCTTTGAAGTCCCACTTCTCCAGTAAAGTTTTGAAATGATGAATTAAGAGGTCGAAATTATCATGAATCAGACTTTCTGGGTTGGCACTCAAGAGTATCCCCCAATGCTTAATATTTTGTGTTGACCAGGAAAAAGGATAAAGAGTTTGGATTCTTAATAGAGTGGGATGGTCCATCTGTATGGAATAGCCCTCTGTCTTTTTATAATTAATTTTATAAAAGCTCATTTTGCCAAAAAGATTGATCACATTAAAGACTGCTGGCATGGAAGAAAGTGGCTTTGTTAGGGGTAGGGTCACATCATCTGCAAAAATAACTATTTTCTCCGGGGGGAGAAGAAGAGGGATCCCAGTTATAGAATCAGATTGTCTATTTTTTTGAACCAAAGGTTCCATCACCAATGCAAAAATAAGCGGTGAGAGTGGGCAGCCTTGCCTGGTTCCGTTAGAAATTGGGAACTCTGGGGAACAGAATCTTTAAATTACTAAGAAATCTGACAAAGCTGACAGGGCTCGTCTCGCCAAACCAAATATAATAACAATGAATTGCACTAACAATGAATCATAAAACATATAGACATACATGAAAAATCTAGGTAAATTTCTACAGGATATATTTTCCGTTGCTTACGGAGTAAACTCAAGGGTGTAAGAAATGGGGTAGGGAGCTTGGGTATCCAAGGGTAGGAGAGTAGGGGGGCAGTAATGAATGGATTTTATGGTACCTTGGGGGGTTAAAGTTGGTTGTAACTAGATGGAATCTAATTGCGTCTCCGAGGCTATATGGAAGTTGGTGTAAATATGAGCATATGGGCCTATTCCCCAAAGGGCCTATATTTTCCTCTGCCTACGGAGTAAGCTCAAAGGTATATACAGTTGGGGTAAGAGGTAATTAAATTACAATATGGTAATGGAAAATAATAGGGGAGGGAGGAAGGACGGAGTGAAAATGGGAGGGGGGAGCAAAGCTTATAATGCTATATAATGCTATAACAGAATTAAAATATAATCTCTAAAAGGGTAGGTAATATGTGAGTAATATAGAACATAGAGCATGGGGGCTTGTCCCCTGAGGGGCCAATATTTTTAAATGAAGCTAGAGAGAGTAAGTGATGTCTCCTGGGATTAATGAGATTAATAAGGAACATATTTTAGCTATCAGGGGGAATTGGAAACATTTTTTGTTTTATTAGACATGAGGAAGAGCCCCGGGATATGAAAACATGTAGGGGAAACAGATAAGATAAATCACAGTTCGGTAGCAAAAACAGTTTAGTAATTATTTATAAATAAAAGAAACATGCTAAGGAGATTTGACCTCATAAAACAACATAAGGTACTAACATATCTGAGAACTATATGATTGATGAGTAAAACTAGGTGCCTAGGGGCTTACATTTCAGCTTTTTATGTACCCTAGTGTGTGGGTCTCAAGAGAAGCTACTATCTTAATTGATAAAGATGTACTGCTAGGGGGAGATTCTAGGTTAAAGGTGTGTACCCTATATAATGTATAATGGGCCTTCCCTGTTGGCCAGTAAAGACTCAGTTAACTGATTACCCCACGTGGTCTGTTCCAGTAATGGTTGTACCTAATTCAGGATAGTATAGAGGAACGTGTCCTAAGGGGGGCTTTTTGTATCAGATAACATCTTGAATAGTTCTAGCCCAAGTGTATGGGTGAACAGCCATCCTAGTATGTCCTAGACTTCAGTTCTAAATCCGGGGTCTTACAACTGTGTGTCCTGAAGTCTGAGGGCTGAATAAAAAAAAAATAAAAAAAAAATGATTATTTAACTGATAATAGTCATTTGGAGACATCATTAAGTAAAAACGTAGGGTGACCTGTCAGGATAGAAAAAAAAACAGTGTAAAATGGGAGAGACACACTTCAGCAGCCTACATCTCCAGGTCTCTGTGATGCATAGATTAACATCCCAGGGAAGCTAAATACATCTAGTTACTATCAGTTATCGTCAGAGATAGAACCCTGATGTTGCTATTTAAATTCTAAGTAATGTGGAAATCTTCATCACATTACTTGGTGTAAGAGTTTACCCAGTACAGTGGAGTCCCTCTCGTACAGTGTGGATTCATCCTGGGGTATTTCCCCTAGCCATAAAACCTGGCTGAGTCCTCATGAATCCCTCCTTAAGATAAAGTGTTGTGGTGAGATAGCAAACAGTTCTCAACAAATAAACAAGATAACCATGTTAACCATAGAAGCAAAAGCATGTTAGGATTAAATGTAAATATACATTACTAATTGACGTTCACAGGTCTCCATTATTGGCATTTACAGATGCTAAGAAGCACAGCCGAGTCGACATTTGCTTAGTCCAGAACAAAGTCAGAGTCCTGATTCTGACGCTTAGCATTTGGGGCTAGTGATCTCTGTGGGAGAGGATCCCACTCCCTAGCTGTGGGGCTGAGTCTCTCTGATCTATGGTGTCCAGGGGTTTGGAGGTCCTGGGTCCCAATGGGTCTAGTTGGCTGTGGATAAAGTAATCTTGGCTGTCCTTGGGACCACCGGTCCAAGAGGTCTCTGCCTCGAGAAGGGTTGTCTAGAGTGATTAGAGATCCATCTTTGTGTATAAGGAGCTTTGTTGGGTATCCCAAGCGGTATTTAATGTCCCGCTTTCTGAGAGCAGTTGTAATTTCCCGGAAAGAGGCCCTTTTCTTCATCGTATATTGTGAGAGGTCGGGAAAGACCTGTATGTGTCTGACCCCTTCAGGTAAGGAGGAGGTGTTGAAAGCTGCTTTCAGTATTTGTTCTTTATATGTAAAGTAATGGAAGCGTACAATCGCGTCTCGTGGTTTATCTGTAGAGACATTCCGCCCTCTCGGAAGTCTGTGCGCTCTGTCAATAAGTGATTCAGCCTGATTCGTGGATGGTTTGAGGTGTTTACAATATTCTAGAATAAAGTCTTCCAATTCACTGGGCGACACATCTTCCGATATGCCTCGAAACCTAAGATTGTTCCTCCTAGAGCGGTCTTCAAGATCTGCAACTTTTGCCTCAATAATGTCCACATGATCTACTATATGCTGTGAATGGGTTAGCAAGTTAGCCTGTTCTATAGCAAGGTCCTCATGCTTTCATTTCAGAGCTTCGGTACGTTCACTAATAGCTCCAATGTCTCTCCGTAGTTCAGCAACTGATCCTCGGATCGTCATAGTAAGAGTTTCTTCTAGGTTTTTCATTCTTTCCGTTAGAGTGTCAACTATAGCTGACGCTGTTGCCCCTTCCATAGTTGCCAAGGAGGCTATCGATGGTGGTGTGTTGGGGATCGGAATCTCAGATTGGGGAATCACCCCAGGGCTCTGACGGTTGCTTTCAGTGTGGGTGGCGGCCTTGAAGTGATCTGCAAGAGATTTCTTTGGAAGTATAGCTGAGTGTTTCCTTCTATTGACCTGTGGCATGATAATCTTATACAGTTCTGTATAAACTTATATGAGGATCCGAGATCTGGCGTGGCGCCCTGGGTAGACGTTGCCCAGATGGTTTTTAGGCCATGGCGGCACTTATTGAAAGTTCCATAGAGAAGGAGGTAAAGCTTGTTGAGAGGGGGGTGATATTAGTCACAAAAGGCGCCTAATATCCTTAACCTTGTTACAACATATAAGCGTGTCTCTCCCCAGGGACTATGTCACCACTGGACACTGACAGTAAAAGGGTGGAGGATATGACCCGCTCATGACTTGGGAGCGGGAAAGGGTGCGGAGAGACACAACTGAATTATGCTATAGGTTGATTTTCTCATTTTTCCCTTTTCCCTTCTCTTTCTCTGTTCCTCAATAGAAAAAGGTAACTTCCATCTTTTAGGAATGTAGTTGGAGCCTAGTCACCAGGCAAAAGGTGTAATATATCTCCCCATATGGTATGAAATGTAGGTTTACAACCAGTCCCTGTTAGATCTTTCTTAGCCTTGAAAAGCAAGAAAGGAGGGGGCGAGGAGTGGTTCCCACTAATAGGCGTGTCTGAAGATTCTTTATTAAGAGGCTTGTCTGCCTATATGACTGCTCCTGTCCTGATGGCTGTTGTGGTATACAGTGTAGGGTAACTTGCCAATAGTATCTTGTATATGTATCTTGGCACTTCTTGAAATACATCTATGTGGCAGTCAGAAAAAAAAGTGTTCCCATGGATTTTGCCCTTAATATAATAGTTGCTACAACAACTGAGGATTTAGTAAAATTATAGGTATCTGCAGAAATGTCACCAGAACCTAACTAATGTCTCCCAAGTTGGTTAGAAATGTCTCCCTGAAAGTCACTACAGTATTTAAGGATAGCTGTCACATGGGAGATTATTCTGTATTTAACGTTAATTTCAGGGCTGCATGATCTATAGCTATTCCTTTCAATCGATCAAACAGTGGGCCTTTAGTTATTAGCCTGTACAGGCAGTATGGCTCAGCGTGTTATTTACAGGTTTATTGTGCTGCGCACTTAGCAGGCAAGATGGCGACCCCCCTCACTGTGAATGCCTCACCGGTTATATGATTCTGTCGTCGTTCACCTCCAGGACTAACAAACCAGTCCAGTCTAGAAGACTGCAGCTGGTTGGGTAAAGTAGATCCCCTTATATCCAATGTAGTTGTGGACCAGGGGGATCCGCCGGCACTGTCACACTTCCCTGAGTGATCTGTTAAGGGTAGCTACAGACCTCAGCTCCTGATCTCAAGTGCCTCTCGTGAGTCTCCCCTCACTAACTCTGGAGCGGAGCCCCGACCCTCTGGAGTTCTAGGGGTGAAATGCTGATCGGAGAATTTGCAGGATTGTCCTCTGTCCGTCATGCAGGCAGGACATCTACCGTCCTCACTCCATCTGCTTCACGGACCTTAAGGCTGACAATATTTTGCTGCGGCTCAGTCCCCAGCAGTCGGCAATACTTCACAGTCATAATTAAAAGGGCTAGATAAGCTTTTTATAGTTTTTAATGTGGATTAATAACGATCTGGGTCCAGGAGCCTTCTGAAACTGCGTCTGGTACGTTAAGCTGTTGGCTCTGCCACATTTAATGTGTAATTAAATTAATTTAATTTATAGTTATTTTAATTTTAGTATAATAGTAATGTTAGTTTAATATATAGTTTAAACTTAGGTTTTTTTTAATTTCCCAGGTAAGTTTTTATTTATTTTAATAAAGGGATATTGTAATTTTAATTTAAAGTTAAGGGGTTGTTTGGTTGGTTTAGGGGTTAATAGTTTAATTTAGTTTTTGGCGATGTGGGGGGGCTGGTGGTTTAGGGGTTAATAGGTTTATTTAGTGGTAGTGATGTGGGAGGCTAGAGGCTTAGGGGTTAATAACTTTATTTAGTGGCGGCGATGTCAGGAAACGGCAGAATAGGGGTTAATATCTTTATTAAAGTGTGGGCGATGTTGGGATGCGGGGGAATAGGGGTTAATAACTTTTGTATAGTGGCGACGATGTCGGGGAGCGGTGGAATAGGGGTTAATAATTGTTTTTCTTTTTTATATATAGTTTTTATTAGGTTTTTCAAATAGTACAATATAATGAATGTTTTACAGATAATATTTTTGTACAATAGAAATATGTTTGAAAGAAAGCAAATTTTTCAAGCAGTACAGCACATAAGAATAATGGGTGAAACACTAACATTTCAAAGTGTAGAGAAATGTATAGAAATATGCATATTACCTGAGAATAATAATTAGTGCCAAAATGAATAATGTATTTGTACATACATAAATAAACATAGTGTATATTAATGTATAGAAAATTGCTCAGTAACATGCATGTTATTTAAGAACATTGGTTAACTTCAATCTGGATAGAATATAATAAACTGTGAATCCTGTCACAGAAGAACTAAAAATATATCTGAAGAATATGGGATACCTCCTATAATTTAAAAAAAATTATCAGAGTAAAATATTAAGGGTATCACATAATAAAGATGGTTGTAAGATAAGTAGTTTCTAAATTGACAATCTTATAAGATAAATGGGATTAATAGCGGTGGTTGCGAGAGAAACCGCAAAAAAAGTGCCTGGGTAGTATAACAAATACCAGACCACTATATAAAGGGGAAAGGGGGGGGAAGGGGGGGGGGACGAGCCCTGTATATGACAACAAGAGCAAACATGTCCTAGAGACTCATATGTATTATGGTCATTAACCACTGTATTCCAGCATCTATATAATAAGAAAAAAAACCATCATGTTCCAGCAGTAGCATCGTAATATAAGGTTACCACCGTTTTGGATTACAAAAGGCCAGCATCGTATAAGCTTCTAAAAGACTATAAAGGGATAAGGGACCGATGCTGACCCTAAACTAAAATATGATGACATCTATTTTGTTATCTAGGGAAACATTTATCTCCTTGTTATAAATATTGACCTTGTCCTCTGGGCACGGGCCCTATACCCGAAGACAGGTCCACTGTATCAGTAGAATTGAAGGCCATGAAAATGTCACTGTAAATAGTTGAGTGAACTCCTCAGCAATGGAAGTTAACCAAACCTCTCAGCATTGTGGTGAACTAAGTAATATAACTACATTTAAGAACAAGTTGAAACCGAGGAACCATGGACATCATAGATATTTAGGAATCCCATGATGTTCTTAACCCTGACTAACCCCTGTATAGACCAGGTGCTATAGCTGAGCTAGCAATAAAGAATACTTAGGATGGGCCAAAACAATCAGCTCTGAACTGCAGAAGTAGTCGCCTAGGTTTACGCTCTATCTGGGGATATCGACCATATGACATATTTTAAAATGTAAATTAAGGCAGCATATGGCTTGTCTTAACTGAGTTGGACATTACGGATATTTATATAAAATATATGAAGCTAGTGATATATAAAAAATAATATATCTATAGTAAGTAAGTAATGTTAGACTTGTTTCCGGTTACATACTCCACTATTTAAACTCTAAACAGGATCATCTGTAAAAGGACAACCCTCATATTAACCTATGCAAGCAATGTATAGCTCAAATAACATACTAGCCCCACCACCATAGAGGAATAAACTTTGAAAAATTGCATATTGAACATCCAATACACTGTGTATTTAGTGCGCATAGATATCCTGAGCATACATAACATAAGCTAAAATAGTCAAACACAAATAATATAAGCACTGCCCATGGTTTACTAAATCTGCTTCTCTGGGCAAAGAGTATAACATAAAGCTAATATAGAGGACCTGTGTGATGCAATCTTATTGGATGAGCCTGTTAAAGTACTACAGCCTACTTATGATATATATTGTGAGAATAAACTAGTAAAGTATGGGATTAGTAGTTTATAAAAGAGAGATTTAACCTATAGTAATAATTTTTAACACTGGTGCCCAGCTTTAGTCCCTACAGTAACCAATATACTGTTGGAAGAAGAGATATTCTGCCTTTAGTGAAGACAATTATCTGGGGCTATCATGTGAAGGGAGTGCCTTAAAATCACCCTATTCCCTGATATGTAATGAAATAGTTGCTCTGCTTTATTGATGAGAGACACTATGACTGTGTTTTATAATGTATGAGCTGCTGGGGATTCCTGTCTTGGAATATACAAAGTCTTAGTTATACCAAAGACCAAGTGTAGGTGCTTGGGGTTCTCAATTATGCTACGAGGTACACAGTTCTGCATCCTGTCAGCATGGACCACAATTACATAAGACCCACTAAAAAGTCTTCGAGTAGGGATCAAATATACTAGATTAGGTGTCATAAACTATGCCCAAGATGTGTATACATACTCAGGCACTTGTATTACATTTATGTGCCCACAACTCAGTAAGGTATCATCCACTAGCAAAACATTGAAGTATGAAGTTAAAATTAGAGTTAACGTTAAAGCACCCAAGTAATCTGGATAACTGCCACAGCAGAGTTTGTATCAGAATATAAAGTTTCTTAGAGGCTTCAGGATCATGTCTTCCAACAGCCTAGCAAATATATAAAACACACAGAGAACAATACCAAACTGGTCAAACTATAAAACTGTAACGCACATATTAAGGTATCAGCATACTGTGGTGAAAGGAACTGTAGCATTTACCTTAGTTAGCGAACACTGTATAGTCAGGGGAATAAATATATATATATAAAAAAGAAAAGACATCAAATAAACCTAGAAAACCTCCCAGGGGTACTGATATCTCCATGCCAGGCTGGAATTGAGTGGATAACATATACAAGATGGGAATAGATGCTAACTGTGTGAGAACAAATAACAAAATGCATTACCCCCAATGATGTAAAGTGGCCTTCAGTACAGTTCCCCTAACCAATAACTATGAGAAGACTGCCTGACAATGGAGCAAGAAATAAAATAATATGACATAAATATGTCCAATAATTCAATTAGTGAGATCTCAGACAAATGTCCTTCTTAAACACGGGCAGAGGAGTCCCTGAGGGTTAATTTAGGCTGTTGTCAATAGTCATGAAACCAGTCCTTTAACCTATGCCCATAGCAGGTGTTATCCCAGTCTCTGGTAGCTGCATTGGAATGGAGGACACAGAGAACCAGATGCCTAGGCTCCACATAGTGCTTCCATAGCACAGACTTGGGGAATGGTAAACATCTACCTGCCTTTGAAGTGGAGAGCCAGAATCAGCCATGTGGGTCAGCATGTGTGTCGTTGCACCCTTAGGATCATCCGCATAGGTGCTCAACTCTGTTCCTCTAACTTCCTCCCAGTCTGTTGCAGTACATCCAAGGTCCAATATTCTCAGCCTGCCCTGTAATCTCCCACCGCCTGAGCCACATTGATGCTCGCAATCTCCTGCCAAAATGTCAGCAGCTTCCAGAGGTACAAAATTTTCCAGCATATGTAGAGGTTGCGGACGGATTGCAATTTCCGTTACAGCTAGATATCGCCACTCTTGGTTGTCCGACTTTTCAGTCATATCTGTTATATAAATGTTAGTGACTTAACTTTGAAGTCCTCTAAACCTTGCTGAGGGGTCCGGCTTATCTTTAATGTTTCCTGGTTCTTCGGTGCCATCTTGCATGCCGTGTGATGTATATACAGTTTTGAGGAGTTGCGCTAATAGCAGGCTCAGTCCTGAGAAATAATCTTCCAAAATCTCACAGACATTATCTTCAAACTTGTGTAGCGCAGCCTCCATATCCATTTAGCAACAATTATGGGGAAAATACTTTGTAGATGTTGGGGAGAATCGTATCCACGCTGTCTCGTTAGATGTTGTAGGTCCCAGATTGCTGCTGAGGTAGCTCCAAAATCCACAGCTCAGATTTTTACTCCTTAAAGGGCTGATGGATGCAGTTACCTTTAATCCCTGAGCATTTTAAAAGTTTAGTCCGTTATAAAATTGGGTGTTTGCCCAGTTTTAATCAGTTATAGCTGAGGAGCTCCAGGCACACACGTCTGCTCTCCTTGCTGGCAAGCTCCACCCCCGGGGGTTAATAAATGTAATTAGTGGTGGCGATGTCGGGAGCGGCAGATTACGGGTTAATAACTTTAATATAGTGTTTGCGATGCGTGAGGGCCTTGGTTTAGAGGTTAATAGGTAGTTAATGGGTGTTAGTGTACTTTGTAACAGTTTAATTATGAGTTTTGTGTAACAGTTTTGTTGTGTAAAACTCATAACTGCTGCTCTCAGATTGCGGAAAGGATCTTGTCGGTATAGGGTGTAACGCAAGCTTTTTAGCCTCACTGCAAAACTTGTAATGGCAGCGCAATGGAAATCCCACGCAAAAACATCATTTTTTCGAGTGCGGGACTGACGTTGCTTTACAGTCTAAAAGGCTTGCGGTACAGTTATACCGACAAGACTCGAAATGGCTGCGTTGCTGTTTTACTGCTGAAATTTTTTCAGCATTAAAACACGAACGCAAAATTCGTAATCAAGGTGAATATGTGCTAAAATAAAATGAAACAAATTGGTAAATCTGTGATGAGCTGGAGCAAATTGAAATGTATGAATATGATAAGTGTAATTAACCTAATTGACTTATAACTTTGTTTTAATGAAAGTTAATATATTTTCTGACTTACATTTGGTATAAATCCTATAAACTACCTAATGATCACGTCTAGTTACTCTTTTACAAAACACAGGATATCAATGTTTTCAAAATATTATTCAATGGCAAATTTATAGTGACATTTTTAGAAATCAGTAGTAGTAGTTATTGTGGCAATGAGCACACGCCCCAAAACCTTTAAAGAGTTTATGTCATAAGGTCCACAGAGACATAAAATCTTCTGGGAACTTTGAAGAAAATGAGCGAAATTATAAACATACAATAACTCATAAAAAGTCCCAACTTCCTAACATTGTTCCTTGCAAAAGCAACAGCAATTCCTGTCTTTAGTGAGTGGGTGTTTGGCTACTTAGCGCAAATAAAATGTCACTATCCTTTACATGTGTAAATCTTATTGATGTTAACAAAACATAAGCTACTCAACTGGTACGTCCCAAACAAAATAATAAATCATTTTATGAAGAATCCAATAGTTTTTAGACTTCAGACTTTAAAAGCATATGGAAGTGTAAAAAGAAAATGCTCTAATCCGTTTTTTTTATCCGCATTTTATTAATTCACTATTTCTTGCATATAACTATGTCTCAAACTCCTGCTAAGCGGTTAAACACATAAGTCATCTCCAAAACAGCATTGCACTGCTGGTACCTAGCTGAACACATCTGGTTATCCAGTGGCAAGAGGCATATGTATGTAGCTGCAAATCATCCGTTAGCTTCCAATAGTGCATTGCTGCTCTGAGCATACTTAGGTATGCTTTCCAAAAAAGGATACAATGAGAAGGAAGTAAGCGTGATAACAGAATTATATTGAAAAGTCTCTTAAAATTGCATGTTCTAAACTCACCCTTTCTGTGCCGTTGCACAACGTTAAACTCAGCGGCTCCGGCCGCCCACGGCACATTGATCTTTTACCAAACGTAGACACATTTAAGGAGAACGATGTTCCGTGGGCGGCTGGAGCTGCTGAGTTTAGTGCTGTGCAATGACACAGAAAGGGTGAGTTTACCACCCTTTTTTGCATGTTTGATCGCTTAAAGTCCACTTGATTTTTAGTGATGGTAAATCCTAGAGTTTGTTATACGCTTGGATTTAC
>CAJPDP010104204.1:0-11479 GCA_905336975.1 Bombina variegata variegata | reverse complement strand
TCCTACCCCGGCGATCGGGCCTGCGTTGTGACAGGCATCGTCGGGGCTTCACGTTTTGACGTCACGCACAATGATGTGATAACGTCACCGCGCCAACTTTATTAAAAATTTACAATACAAAGTATAGGGAAAGGGTGCATGCTGCTTAGAAGCCTGTATCTCAGGCATCTTATCAGCTACAGACCCCCAAGACACACCAGTTAATCGCCTAACCTTTTCAACAGTGTAAGTCTTTGGGATCTGGGGAAAAAAATAAAAAAAAATTTTAAAAAAAAAATCAAAATGTCATAAAAACCTTAAATCACCTTAGCACCCAGGTGGGAAAGTGCTTAGCACTCAAAGGGTTAAAAAGTACCAAAATAAGAAAATCCTAATTTAAAATTAAAATAAAAAAAATTGAATTTTACAAAAAATAAAAAAATCGAAAATTACAGAAAAAAATAAACGAAACTATCCAAAATAAAAAAATGTAAACCTAATCTAATACCCCTATAAAAATAAAAATATATAACACCAAAATAAAAACACCCCCTAACCTAACACTAAACTACCAATATCCCTTAAAAGGTTTTTTTGTAGGGCATTGCCCTAAATCAAACAGCTATTTTACTGTTAAAAATGAAAAATTACCGGGTGGAGCTTGGCGGCTTAGAGAGATGGTCGTGTGAGAGCACAACTCCTAGGTCCATACTGCCCAATCCCTGCAAAAATAGCCATATACTCAGCTTAAAACTTTCCCCACAAGCAGCACTGACACCCTGGAGACTTCAGATACCCGTAGACAGTGAACGGGCAACATCTGTGACATGTATTGGCCGAAACCTACAGAAGACCGGAGCCGCGACTAAGCACAAGCAAGGCAAGTTGTGATACACCACCAAATATACCTAGCAGCCACTTAATACGTTATCCCTTTGGGTACACCAGCCACATCTCCCTGATCAGTGCGCTATGGCACACAACTTTCCAAGGGGCCATCACACAGGCCGGAGATAAGGCCCACCCCACGTGACACGCCCGCAGACAACAGAGCAAGCCGGCTTCCTCAGGGCTCAGTGGGACACATACCAACCTTCTAAGTGCACTTATTCAGCCTGCAATCCACTAGCAGAAAGGGCCTCAGTGGGAGGGATCTGTGTAAGGTGAGCCAGCAGCTTGGAGTTTGCTGGGACCACAACCCAAGCACTGCAGCAGTTGGGAGAGCGGTTGATGAAGGCCAGAACCACACAGCACATAAGGCTACAAGAGGGGCATAGAAACCAACACCCTGCAGGCACACAAACCTATATAGTATATTACATATAGCAAATACAGGGGTGCAGGAGCTGCCAAGTAACTGGCAAACAGCAGAGCCTATATTTAAATAGAACCTACAGCTAATCACATCCAGAGCCTAGATTTAGGAGACATCACGCTGAACCGATAATAGCTCACTCTTTGACCAAACGAGTGACACAAAAAAATAAAAACAGCGGGTGGGATATGCCTGGGCGCAAGTCTAACAAACCAGAGGGCCTCACTAATGCCAAAATGCTACAAAACTATCTAAAACCACACAAAGTCCAGTATCACAGACAAAAAGTACTGCGGGCCTCACTAAAGACGACTTAAAACATCTCTGCACCAAGGATGACATAAAAGAAATAATGTCAGAGGTGAAAAACTGGTATGGAGAAGTGAGAAGAGACCTAAGTAGAGTGACACAAAGAGTCACAAACCTGGAATAAAACCCCAATAACGACATCCAACACCTGTCCCGTCTGGTATACGACCAGGATGAAACAATTCACCACCTATTGGAGAAAGTAGAAGATCTGGACAATAGGGGTAGGAGAAACAATCGCCGGATAAGAGGTATACCAGAGTCTATCCAACCAAAGGCCCTAGAGGGTTGCTTACAGGACCTTTTTCGGACTGTTAAGGGCAACAACAGTGCACCAGAGCTAATCATTGAAAGGGCCCACCGTGCTCTCCAAGCGAAACCACAACCAAAGGCTCCCCCACGAGATGTCCTACTTAAACTTCTACATTTCAAAGATAAGGAGGAGATATTGAAATATGCTAGGCAAAAGCAGAATATCACATTTGCTGGCAATCGAATACAGATTTTCACAGATTTGAGACCTACCACCCTCCAGAAGAGAAGAGACCTCAACTACATCACTAAAGCTTTACGTGAGCAGAAAATAATGTACAGATGGGGATTCCCAGTGAGCATCATTGCAACTAGAGGGAAAACCACACCCGTTTATAAAACTAAAGATGATCTACCACGCTTCTGCGAGGCCCTGCAGATTTCCATCACTCCAGATCAACAACAACATTCCACAATAGGCCTTCATGCACCCCTGGGAAAGGAATGTCATTCATCATTCTGCCAGCCTATGGCTGAACATACACAGCACCAATTTGAACTCCAGGGATGATTGTTAATTTCTTAAGACCAGCTGCTTGATAGGACTTTCCCTAACTCGAAATGGCTACAGGTCGTATGTCATTTATGTTTATGTTTTCACTGTACAGGGTTGGGGGTGGAGATACTTCGCTCATTGTTATTGTTTGTTCTATTTCATTGCCTGTGGGGACTAGCCTACATGCAGATTATATGAATTATTAACTTTTACTGTGTCATAACTGTTTTTATTCTAACAAGCTTTATTCACCCGACCGACGCACCTTGGTCCTACACTGCTACAGTAACCGAAACACATTTGTGGCTAGCACAGATGGGCTCACCTGACAGCGCATCCCCGAGGACAAGATTCCCAATCTCAACAACCACAATTTCTCAAAGCGCACCCTATACACACACTTGAACAATCCTCCCCGCGATAATGGCAGGTAGACCCACACCATACTCACACTCCCTAAACCTGATCTCAATTAATGCTAAAGGCCTAAACAGTCCCAGGAAGAGGTTGATAGCCTTCAACCGTTTACATAGAGACAAGGGGGAGATTATCTTTTTCCAGGAAAGCCATTTAAAAAAAGGGAGGGAGCCAAAACGTATTAATAGTCTATATAGAACAACGTTTTTAGCGTCAGGGGCGCAAGGAGAGAGAGGGGGAGTGGGGATACTCCTTAGTAACACAATCGAGTTTTAAACCCACACACATAGCAAAAGACCCCAATGATGCATTCATAGTAGTAATTGGCCTATTATTTGGTATCCCGGTGATACTAGCAAATGGCTATCTGCCAAATCAGGGGCAGCATATAATTTTTAAGCAAGTAACACAAATACTTCTTGAGCAGGCGAAGAGCACAATGTTTCTTTGCAGAGATTTCAACCTTTCTCTAGATCCCACTATCGACACCTCCACAGGTAAATCCAGCCCACCGAAAAGAGTCATCAAAGCAACAAATTCCCAAATGCAGCTCTTAAAGCTACATGACATCTGGAGGACTATGAACCCCACTTTGCAAGATAACACGTTCTACTCTCACCCGCATCACTCATACACCAGGATTGACTACTTACTGAGAGACCAGATAGGCTCTCGATTATTAGTAACTCTACTATACTCCCAATTACTTGGTCTGATCATGCACCAGTGTACTGCAAAATTGAGTGGCCGGGTGCTCCCACCCTGCCCTTCATTTGGAGGCTGGAGGAATTGGCCCTAGATAACCCATTAATAAAACTTGACGTAGACACGGCCTTGGGCCACTACTTCCGGGAAAACACGAATGATAGCACCTCCCCGGCTATGTTGTGGGAAGCCAGAGAAGTAAAAAATAATAGGCAATTCCTCAACTCCACATTAGCTCAAATAAGATATTGGGAAACGGAGCATAAGAAATACCCTACATCACTCAACATACTTAAACCTTTGACACAAGCCCGGCAAGACCTCAACAATCACCTAACGAAAGAATATCAACGCAAAGCCACATTACTAAAACAAAAATATTTTGACGTAAACGATAAAGAAGGTTCCTCATTGGCGAAAGCCCTCAAACGAAAACAACTAAACACACATGTACATACCATTTTAGATACATCAGGACAGATACATAAAGACAGTAAAAGCATTGCGGAAACCTTCACACTATTTTATGACAAACTTTATAACATTAAAAACGAATGCACACAAGACGACATGGAAAACTTTATATCAGACCTACACCTCCCTACCCTCGACACTGAAGAAACTGAAAACCTAGATTCACCAATAACGCCGGAGGTAATTAAATTGGCTATTAAAAGCATGCCCAATGGGAAAATTCCTGGCCCAGACGGACTGAGCATTAAATATATAAAGACATACATACACCACATAGTGGACCCACTCACATCGCTATTTAAAGGGACAGTAAACGTAAAAAATAATGTTATATAATTCTGCACATAGAGCGCAGAGAGCGGGTCTGAAAACCTGTCATATTTTTTAAAAATTCAAAGGTCAAATAAGGTTTTATAACGATAAGGCTAATAAAATGTTATATAATTCTGCACTATGTGCAGAATTATATAACATTATTTTTTACGTTTACTGACACTTTAATTCATTATTAGAAGATGGAGGATTTACTGACCAAATGCTGGAGGCGCACATCACGGTACTCCCCAAGCAGGGGAAATGCCCTGATAGGCCAGAGAACTTTCGCCCTATATCTCTGTTAAACTCTGACATTAAAATATATGCCAAGATATTAGCCACTAGAATTAATAAGTACCTTCCCAAGTTAATACACCCAATTCAAGTAGGCTTTGTGCCAGGGAGGGAAGCGCGGGATAACACGTTAAAAATAATACAACTAATATCATATGCCCAGCTTAGTAACACGCCCACAATTCTCGTCTCTACGGACGCAGAAAAAGCTTTTGATAGGGTTCACTGGCAATTCCTATCAACAATTCTGTGGAGAATGAAATTTAGTAACACCTTTATAGCACACATCTTCTCTCTGTACGGCAACCCCATCGCCCGGGTTAAAGTAAATGGGTTACTCTCCAACAAATTCCGTATTCGAAATGGGACGCGCCAGGTGTGCCCACTTTCTCTGATCCTCTTTGCCATCTCCATTGAGGCTTTCGCACAAAAGATTAGGGGGGACACCCAAATCGCAGGGATTCACACAAAGACTAGTGAACACAAATTAGCCCTCTATGCAGATGATATTCTGCTCACGCTCATACTCTACAAATTACTACTCATAGAAGAAACTCATTCTCTACCCTCATACGTAAAAGCATGGGAGAGAGAACAACAAACGGCCATCACGTTCCAGGAATGGCAGGTAGCCTTTCAGGTCACTAAAACGTCATCTATATCTGCTAGGGTCCAGGAAGCTAGCTACAAGTTTCTTTCCAGATGGTACCTTACCCCCTGTAGATTGCAAAATATATATAGTTCAGCCTCGGGGAGGTGCTGGAGGGACTGTGGGGGAGACGGAACGCTCACACACATCTGGTGGGAATGTCCTAAATTAGACTCCTATTGGACAGAGATACTATTACACATATTACAGTGGGACGACATAGCACATGAGGAAAACCTGACGGGGGGTTGATGTATTGGACCTATGGGATCCTGCCCCTCTTTTGTTACCCATACACGTCATCTAGGCATTGCTCACATTGTTAGTTTGGAAGGGAAGCTCCCTTGGACTCTTACTATTGATACCCTGAACAGTTTTTATTTGTATAGATTTCTTGTAGCCTGCAATGTAAGGAATGTATTGAGAAGTTTAAACATCTATCTTGCTAAGATTGTTAAAAAAGAAAAAGACAAAATCAGTTTGAAACCTTATACTTGATTCCTATACTTTATGGGACTTTGAATTACCCAACTTCAGTGAGCATTGTGGTGCCACAGCTTGTTACTGTTTTTGAATACTATTACCACCGTTCCCAGATATATGTCATGCTACTTTCCCCCGATATCCAATATAAGTTTGGACTCTTCTTTCCACAAAAGACCCACATGGGGCTTGAACTAAGCTGTAAAGTCAAAGACACAGATAACACCACTGTTTTTATGCTATTGTATCTGAGACACAGTTTCATGTTTGCTTTGTATTGTATGCAACGTTTACAAATAAAGCTTGTTGAAACCCCCCCCCAAAAAAGACAAATAACCCCCTAAAAGTAAAACCCCCCACCCACCCAACCCTTTAAAATAAAAAAACCTAAGTCTAAAAAAACCTAAGCTACCCATTGCCCCTAAAGGGGCATTTGTATGGGCATTGTCCTTTTGCTGCCCATTAAAATAAAAAAGCCCTAATCTAAAAAAAAAAAAAAAACTACTAACTCTAACCCCGAAATAGGTACTGTACTCACAATTACTGAAGTCTGCCAGTAAAGGTCTTCCAGACGGCTCCATCTTCATCCAGCACAGGGACATCTTCTTTCTTTATCCCGAGCGAAGGCGGCGCTGAGTGTTGTGGGGGTTTGGCGGTTTAGGGGTTACAATAGTGTAATTAGGTAGTTGGCGTTGTGGGGGGTTGGCGGTTTAGGGGTTAATATTGTAATTAGGTTATTTGCGTTGTTGGTGAATGGTGGATTAGGGGTTAATCAATTTATTAGGTAGATTGTGATGTGGGGGAATGGCGGATTAGGGGTTAATCACTTTATTTGGTAGATTGCAATGTGGGTGAATGGCAAATTAGGGGTTAATAACTTTATTATGTACATTGTGATGTGGGGGTTGGCGGATTAGGGGTTTATACATTTTATTAAGCGGGTGGGGCCGCTGCACTACAGAAAATGGCTCGTGTACACAGGGCGTGCACGCACAGCGGCGAATGATGTTTTTGATCATCATGCCCTCGGAATGCCCACTTCACAAGTAGGCACTATGTCTGAATATCCATTCCAGGGAAACAAAATTTTAAAAAAATTTAGTTCATTTTGGGAGTTGCTTGTTTAATTCGCTAACCACTAAAATGTCGCTTTACTAAACACAATCATGTTCTGTGTCAATAAAAAGTTAAAAGTATAGCTCAACTAATACTTCTAATCAGGGGTCAAGTCCTACAAAAATTTATATTGTTTATATATATATATATATATATATATATATACACACATACGAAAGCAAACACTGCACTCCCGGTACTTATGCTGGTACAATCAAAGAAGGTTTATTCGTCCACAAGGTTAGACATAATCAGACAAGGAAAACCTGACATGTTTCGCGCAGGCGTACCTGCGCTTCATCAGAGATCACTATATTTATATGTATATAATCTATACACTTTGGTTAATGAAAGCAAATTAAATCAAATGAAGGGTTGAATGGTTGCCTTTGGGCCTGAGAATCCTCCTGTGTCACAGAGCCTCAGCCACTTAAGATGCAATAGTCCTATTTCTGCTGACGGGAGCTAAATAACCCCAGAGTAAGCCACACAGAAATGTAAGTGCCATGTGTACACACAGTGCAGGGTGATCATTCAGCAGGACCACTGACAGCCTTGCATTTAGTGTATTGTAGAAAGTGTTACAGCCCATTACTAGACAATCTCACTGTCCCTCTAACCAGAATTTGCTCCATCTCCTCCCACCAGCAGCAGCAGTGTTTACTGAAGCGTTTCTGTTCTCTGTCCAGAGAGAACTTAGTTCCTCCTGCAAAAATAGTACAGGAACTCCGTTCTCATGCGTTCCCGCTCAACTTGACCCCTGCTTCTAATATATGAAATCTAACTACCCTCAGAATGTTTTTTTAAAATTGCAGTGAAGTATTTCATTATTTTAACATTTTTATTTGAAATGATTTGTTGTCTTATGAAAACAAAATACATTACAGCACATAAGGCAATCATTGATACTTCATTCATTCAATCATTGATAGCAGCTATGTTTTACTTTGGCCATATATATTTTGCGTTCACAAGGTTCATTGAAAACCCTGCAAGCAACTCTTTGTAAAAAGTGCACTTCTCAAAGTTAATTGGTCTTTAATAGGACAGTAACCTCTTGTCTCTTATTTATTTATTTATTTATGTATTTATTTATTTTTTAAAGAGGTGTTTTAATGTCATTTTCACCAATCTAAGTAAAGGAAAATGGTTATATCACATATACAGTATATACTTTGGGTGGCTAAACTAATTTAAACAGCAGAACATTTAATGGGTTGCAATGAAACAGAAAAGGAAGCTACTTCGGGTCTTCACATAGTAAAATGTAATGAAATATAATTGGGGCCATAGATCTACAGAAAGCTGAACAAGTATATGCTGATATAATACTAATTTACAACCAAAAAAAGTAAAAACTGCAAATGTCAAATTGGTTGATTATTCAGTAAATTATTCAAATTCCTGTGTTCCACAATTCACAAGTTACTGAAAAACTATGTACAGTAAAAATAGAATTCAAATTATCTTGTGTGGTGCCAATTAGTTTAATATTGTTACGTTATCACAACACTAATTATCTGATTTCAAAAGTAGTGAAGGAACAAATACAGAACTTAAATGGACAGAACATTTATATCAAATGTTTAGTTATGCATAATAAAACAACTTTGCGATATACTTTCATGGTTTATTTTGCCCCATTTTTATGTAATTTTCTCTAAAATCTGTGAAATTATCATTACACAGAGTTCGAAATGCACACTGCAAACGTATCAAGGCTAACCTTGCTACATATATTTCCCTAAATGTCTTTTGCAGATAACAGCATCAACACAATGCAAAAATATACTGCTCATTTAAAATTCAGAGTAAGTGCTATTGCATTGTCTTCTGCTATATGTAATGCTACTTTAAGGCCATGCTGTAAACAGATATGCAGTTATGCACATCCTGCTCGCAATAAAAACAAAATTAACAGCTTAAACATTACCCTTTTTCATGTAAAATAAAACAAAATGTAATAAGTTTAAATTCTGCTCTTTTCATATTCATGATAAAAATAAATACTGTCTATTCCAGAAGGCTGCTCCGAAAAAGTACATTAAACCTTTCAGTATGTAAGGCTTAAGTTTTTCTCTTAAAGAGGGCAAACTACACTTAACTCTACGTCCTCACTGATATAACAACCCAGTAAATAGTTATTCTGCACTCAGATGTATTTCTAAGGTTTGGATGAGTTTCTGTTCCTTTTGTGCAATGTGTTTGTTACTGCTTTATATTCAAAGTGTGCACTTTGTCAGTTTTGATCAGACATCTAATGTATAATGTGCCATAATGTTTCTCTGTAAGTAGAATATTTTCTGCAAGGAATTATGTAATATGTGTTACTTTACTTCATAGTAAATAATAACCTGGATAAATGTGCATAGAAACAGCAACTGCTAGTTAAAGGGATATGGAAGTAAACAAAAACGGTCATGATTTAGAATTTATAAAAGTCAAATATATTTTTATTATCAAATGTCCCATTTTGTCTTTGTATCCTTTGTTGCAATGTTGCCCCTTTTAAAGATAGCATGCTTAGGTAGGCTCACTATGAATATCTGCAAATTCAGTTTGTAAACCCACTGTAACTTTTGGCACAGTTGTTGTTTTTTGTTTTTAACTATCCATGTCCAAAAGTAATATATATATTTTTTTACATTTCTGTTCACAAGACAAAGGTATTGCAAATGTTAAAGGAATATGTACCACAACATATTTATTTCATAATTTAGATAAAACATACAATTTTAAACAACTTTTCAATTTAATTCTATTATCACATTTGCTTTGTTCTGTTAGTATCCTTTTTGAAGGAGGAACAATGCAATCCTAGGAGCTAGCTGAGCACGTCAGGTGAGCCAATAGCAAGAGGGATATATGTGCAGCTACCAATCAGCTAGCTAGCTCCCAGCTCATGAGCCTACCTAGATATTCTTTTCAACAAAGGATACTAAGCAAATGAAGCCAATTAAATAATAGAATCTTGTGTAAAACTCGGAATCATGTGGGAAAAAATGTGGATTTCATGTGCACAGGTTTTATATGGTAGAAATCTTCAATGTATTCCTTGATGGTAATAACATCTCAGCCTAGGCAAGTTCTTCCAAAGCTATGTTGCCTAATTATACCTGATGTGTGTGCAGTTCCTATAAATCCCCTCTTGGTTTTGGGAATACCCTAACACTGCATAACAATAAGCATTGCAAGACACTGGGCTTACCATGCGATCCACACAAGCTCTACTTGATACTATCCAATTCCTGAGGGTAGAAAGATAGGTAATTCTCACCTAACAACATTGTGGCTACAATATTTTCTCACCTGTCAAAGTCAGTGTGACGGACTCTGGATACCCCGACTGGGTATATCCGCCAAACGATCCTTCTTTACCCTTGAACCTGTAGCTGTATAGCGGGAAAGTGATTATAGCAAGTAGCCCACCCTAATAACCAGACAAGACCAGTATTAAGGTGAAACACGAACAGGCTTTATTGAGACAAAAACACAGCTTATATACACATTTGCCATCTGATAAGAGCCTTATCTGATCAAGAGAGCACCGCCCCTTCAGACAGGTTTGCGCCTCCATAGGAGCCATAGGCGCATAGAAATTCCACAATAGCTAAGTCGTAGTTTTGGGGTGATCTTGAGGGAGCGGCGGCTATTCCAGGGTACCGTTGGAAAGCTCTGGGCCCCTAGATGTCCCAGTCCAAAAAGCAACATGATCTGTGGCTGGAGGCCGGAGCGGTAGCCTGGCAAAGGGGTACTCAGGAACCGTCCGAAGTAGGGGGGGTCAGAACCCCAGGTTCCTGAGTGAGCTCCCTCTTAGTAATCACCCCAACCCATGCCCATCAAAGGTACAACAAGTCCCCAGAAGAGCGGAGCTCTGGTGCAAAGGGCTTTGTGAGCAACCTAGGTTAAAGTCCTGCGGGAATCCCTAGCGATACTAGCCGGTGAATAGATCCATAAGATTCTGGCTGGGACTCCGCAAGGCCAGAAGGGGCAATGCGGGGTAGTGATTAGCTCTTTTAGGGCAAAGTTCAAACACTGTAACAAACAAAGGGGAATTGGTTGAAAACACAGTAATCTAAATATGGAAGGGGTTGGCCTGGTATCCGTGACAGTCAGAATGAAACACAGCAATGGTTTGAATTAACTGATTAAATACCACAGATGGTTAGAGATTGTAGTTTATGGCTGAAATACATTGCAACTAGTCTGGCCTGCAACTGCAATGTTTGTATTCTCTGGTGACATTTTTTAAATTGATACTATGGCAACAATGCTGCTGC
Organism: Bombina variegata variegata; assembly: GCA_905336975.1. NCBI lineage: Eukaryota > Metazoa > Chordata > Amphibia > Anura > Bombinatoridae > Bombina > Bombina variegata. The sequence goes on along the minus strand of CAJPDP010104204.1, from coordinate 335 downwards.
AACATTTTGGTAACCACAAAGCTATTGTCATGGCAACACTGCCAACAAGAAATTTGCCCACTATTATATGAAATCAAGCTAACATATATAATACTCCTAAGTCCATTTCTATGTCTAAATCAGAAAACCTGCACCTAGGTGAAAATTACAAAATTATAATGCTCCCATTACTCATAAGAAATAATGGCTAGAATAAAAAGATGGACATATACTGTGTGTTTATTTTTAAATCATATAATACCATTTAAAATAATACAAAAGTGTTAAATGGGCCGGGTCATGCATTCCACCTATTACTCTATGTAACATAGACAGACATCCCAACTCTCCCGGAA
>CAJPDP010104189.1:0-13774 GCA_905336975.1 Bombina variegata variegata | reverse complement strand
GTACATACATACATACTGTGTATATAAATATATATATATATATATATATATATATAAAAATACAATAAAGTTGTGTTTATTATCATATGACCTGAGTATGTTAAACAAAGCAAATTTGAGAAAATACCATGCGAGCAGCCAAGGAATGCTGCTAAAAATAGACAGAAGAGGTCAAACCTGATGAATTAGAAAGGTCAAATAATCTGCTTGAATGTCATTTATAGTAGGTGTTATCCTGCCATAAAAGCACTTGAAAATTATCTGAAAAACGTCTTATCACACATGTGATCAAACCCATCATTATTAAAATAATTTAAAAGTTTTGATAGTAAAATTTATATTTAATCACAGGAAAAGAAGGCAAAAAAATAATGTCATTGTATTGCAAAACTTTCTCATTATGCATAATTAAACACTTTCTGACAGATTACGAGTGGCGTGCTAACAGTTACACGCAAGCAATATCGGGTTTATCGCAGCTATTGCATGCTTGTATTACAAGTTGAAAGTAAACACGATTGCTTGAGCGCAATTGAAGTTAACAGGCTTTAACATAGCGATGCATACATATTTAGACATGTATATGTATGTATGTATATATATATGTGTGTGTGTATGTACAGATGTATTTATATGTGTATATATGTATTTACAGATATATATACACACATAAACACATTAATACATATAAATATACATTTATAGACATATGTATGAAAACATAAAACATAAAAGCATATTTATGCAATATTCATATTTAATAAAGTGTTATACTGTGTATTTACTGTAAATATTTCACATACCAATGTTCTGCACGTCGCAGAATAGTTCTAAGTATTTGTAAATAGATATTCCTATATATATCTGTATATATCTATAACCTATATATAATCATCTATATATACAGGGCTCAAAATTTCAAGCTCTAAGCTACTAGCTAGCCCAAAATGTTACTCGCCACTTTTGATCAACCCACTACCCTACCCACACCACATCCAATAACCCCCTCTCTTTGCATATGTTTAGCCAATGTTTAACATCTTATTGTGCAGTAATTTTTAATTTTTTTTTGTTTGTTTTATACCATAACTTAAAAAAATGCTGTATACAGCAATAAATGAACAAACATAAGAGCATGGCAGTTAGCAACATGAGCTAGGATTCTGGGGAAGGCAACAGCTGGACAGAAAATGGAAGTTGTTGGACTCAGAGAAAGCAGAGAGTTGACATTAATGTAATAAGGTCATAGCAGACCTGGAATTTTTTTTTATAACTATCATCTGTCTGTCTCCACTCCTTCCTCTCTCAAATCTCTCTTTTTGCTTCCATTCTCTCTCAGGCCATATTTTCTCTTTACACTCTCTCTCTTCTCTCATATCTTTTTCTCCACTTTCACTTTTCCTCTACAATCTCTCTCTGCCCCTGTTTACCCTCTCAGAAGTAACAGTCTAAGCACTAATGAGTCCCTATAGCCCTAAAGGAATAACATAGCCTTGCCCTTTCATGGATATATAATATCCCTTTAGATAATATATGTAGTCATTCACTCACTAACTTTTACTCGCCACTGCTAAATTTGCATTCACCAATGGCTAGTGAGCTAGTTTAAATTTTGAGCCCTGATATATATAGATATATAGGTATAGATACAGTATATATTGTACTAAAATACTATCAGATATATGTAGAAATTTGTATTTATGAATAAATAGAACATATTCTGCTATGTGAAGAACAACTGAAAGTGAAATATTAATATTTTCATGTCAGGTTAGTGCACTTGAAAGTATACAATCGGTTTTGAGCCAAAGTCCTTTTTTTACGTTTAACTTGTAATACGAGCGCTACCCGATACATGCAAAACGCTTATTTCGCGAGAGCAGGAGCGTTAAATACCGCTCCACTTGTAATCTGGCCCTTTATGGGGCATTTGTGCTTATGAACATTGGCTGATCAGCCACTGATCATTAGCAGGGAGTTTACAACTTGATGCTGTTTTTTGGCTTCAGATTAAATTTGAATAGATTCTATTTTCCATTTTTTTCTCGCAATAAAAAACAAAACATTTTCAACCTGTTTAGCAGATTGTTGAGCATAATGTCTTTTTAAGGCAAGGGGGGAAACATTGTGGTTGTCAATGAATATAACTTTGCATCACCTTTTGCTACCTAAGAAATAGATTGTTACAATCAAAAATCAAACTTTCACATACACAGCTATATTTACTCAATAAATTAGAATATTTTTTCTGATATTTTCTCTTCTTCTGTTGCATTTATTTAGAATAACTTAATCTAAAGGAAAAAAAATATTGATTTTTATCTCACATCCTCATATTGTGAACGTGAAATGCATAAATTTCTATATTACATTTCTTTTAAGTAGCGTTCTTGTGCTTTATTTTTGTACTATTGATCTTCTTGATGTGTAATGCTGGCCTTGTGAAAATGTATCAGACCGAGCTCCTTTAGAGATTGCTTGTAGCTGGAAAACTGTCTATTGTTTGCTATTTACATCACAGTCTGATAAATGCTACCTCCATGTCTACGGACTAGTAAATGCGCTGAAATCTCAAATACTGGTTCAGTTGCTTTGTAGAGCAATGTATAGAACCAGCATGTGTTTACAAGGTATATAATCAGGGCTCAAAATTTACACTAGCCCACTAGCCATTGGCGAGCGGAAATTTAATGGTGGCGAGTGAAAGTTAGTTAGTGAATGTTGAGTCTGAAGTCTGGTGGCAGGTTGTAAGTAACAAAGTTGGCACATTGTTATTTGCAGAATGTAAATTTCTATTGCAGCACTGGCAAACACACATTTTGGGCTGTGTGCTAAAACTATATCTAAAGGGGATATTATATAGCCATGAAAGTGCAAGGATCTGTTATTTCTCTAGGACTGTAGGGACCTCCTTAATGCTTAGACTTTTATAATAAATTTTAGGATAATCGAGTACGATCGGGTTGATTGACACCCCCTGCTGGCGGCGTTGCGGCGTATTGCTCACCGTATTCAGCGAGGTCTGTCGGACCTGATCCGCACTGTCGGATCAGGTCCGACAGACCTTGATAAATAGAGGCCAGAGTCTCTTTATGTATGGTTCTTGTGACCTTCTACTTGCGAATAAAATCCGGAACTGATAATCATTGAGATTTTTGTGAGAGGTCTGGAACTGTAGTACTTGATGACCCTCTGCATAATATTATTGGCAACTATTCATTTGAGACTTGGTATACTTATGTATTTCTGTCAATTCTCATGGACTGACCGTTGGAACTGTACTTTATGTAATATGTTTCAATAAAAATGATTTAAACATAAATATAAAACCCACAAGGCCATCATTGTTAATAATTAATCAGTTTGTGTTTGAAACTTTCATTTTTCATTGGTTGCTTTTTATAGCTTGGTGTTAAAGGGACATTAACCACAAATAAATGCTAGATAAACGGATGCATTCAAAGAAAAGATTAGTCTGAGAATATCATGTAGATGTATTTTGTAAAGTTTCATTAGTTGTTTTTAATAGTGGCAAACAAGTGTAAAGTTTTAGGGTCTATAAAAACAATGGGAGTTGCCATGTTGTAACTTAGGTTACCTTCTCTCCAAATAGGAACAGTTATAAATAGGTCACTAGAGTATGCAGCCAATGGCTGTGTGGAAGATAACAGTGTTCTGCACTCCCATTCATAACAGGAACTGAAAAGCTCACAATTTTAGAATGGAATTACAGGAAAAGGGGACAAAATAAATAAGGAAACTATATTGCAGAGGGTTTTTTATATATACAATTTATCATTTTATATTACGATCTCAAAGTGTTTAATGTCCCTTGTTTTGATAACTAGTGATCTGTATTTTATTTCTGCAGAGCAGATTTGATTAACATGTTTTTTGTAATACACTTTTGTTATCACATTCTATAAAATCTTTTTTGGGGTGTTCAGCAGTCCTAGTTTATGCAGAAAAGCAGCGTTTACACATGTCCTCCACAAGTACATATCTGGAGCACTAATGGCACTTGATGTCCCTAGCAATTTGAGTATGCGTGGGTATCAGATGCATATGACTTACCGGCATGATTACAATAGTGTATTACTTTTATGTGCCTTAGCTTTACCTCTACCTTTGGCTTTATTTTTGCTCCTCAATAAACCATTTTCTCTTTAGTCAGTGTCCCCTGGATTGTCCAATAGTCCTCCTGCTCGGGTGTGTTTTTTTATCTACAGCATTCTGCCCTGTGGTTGATAATTGTAACCAGTCTGTCCTTCATCCTCCCTATTGCCCCTTGTCAGCTCTGATTTGGTGCTTTCAACAATTCTTTCATCATTTGAGATATTTCCCTCTTGCATTCTACATTAACCCACAGCAACAATCATTATCTTTGCAATTCTGATTCAAATGCTCATATTTCTTTTAGATATTGTTTAGTTCAGTACCACATACAACACACCCTTAGAATAAATATGAACCCTACTATCACAACACCCTCCAAAGACCATACTTTTCTACCATCTGTAAGAAGATAGACCAAGACACCTTCAGCTGCAAGCAGATGCTGCTGCAATGCATTATAAAAGCCCATTCAAATGTTGTTTTGATTTCATGTGTACTTACTGTAGAGCAAATAATAACATTCTAAAAACGTAACAACACTACCAGCTGCTGAACCAGTGCAAGACTTCTGTCTTTAATTGCTAAAAAGAGAAATGTGCTCTCCACAGGAAGATTTCATTGTATTATTTCTTCCAGTCGTTTTATACCAGTCCCTCAGCAGTAAACAGTCAGAATAAATGTACCAACACATTATTTAGTTGGTGCCTATGGAAGTGAAATGTAATCATAGTAATAAAAGTAGGGAACATGTTTGTCATCTGTGTTCAACTGATACTGCTGAATACTATTTAATGTATGATGGTGGAGTTGGCCTTGGTCCTAAAATAGAATATAGGTAGCCCTCAGTTTACACCAGGGCTATGTTCCTGAAGGAGTATATATAAAATTAAAAAAAAATGGTGTAAACCCAGTTATATAATGTAAATTAATGAACAGTAAATGAGTTAGTTTCAAGGCCCCTATCAAAATTGACATTTGCTATGTAATATTATATTATATCTTATTATATATGTTGGGCCAAATTACAAGTAAAGCGCAAACATTTGTGTGCAAGCGATATCAGGCTTTTGCGATTGTTTGTGCGCAGGTTAAATTGCGCTCATATTACGAGTTGAAAGTAATCGTGAGCGCAATTGCGATTTATGCTATAATGATTACGGCGTCCTCAGAGCTGTGGTGGTTAACTGTTTTGCGAAACAAAAAGGTATAACAAAACACATGAAAAATACATTACAAAGTACAGTTACACTCATAATATTACTCAGAAGTGGGAGAAGCCGGGGGTATCTTTTTCCCCGTCCCCTATTTTCAAAAGGATGTTTCCAGTCGCTGACTCCATAAAGGAGCTATGGCACACGGTTACTAAGGTAGAAGGGTCTATTTCTACTCTGGCTAAGAGAACTACTATTCCTATTAAGGATAGTTGCTCTTTTAAGGACCCTATGGACAAAAAGCTGGAGGCTTATTTGAAGAAGATATATGTTCATCAAGGTCTCCAATGGCAACCTGCAGTATATATTGCCACTGTGACAGGTGCTGCATCCTACTAGTTTTATGCCTTATTGCATTCTCTTCTGGTAGAGACTCCTTGGATGAGATCCAAGGCAGGATTAAGGCTCTTAAGCTAGCTAATTCCTTTATTTCTGACGCTATCCTGCAGGTGATTAGGCTGGGAGCTAAGACATCTGGCTTCGCTATGCTAGGCCGCAGGGCATTGTGGCTGAAATCTTGGTCAGCGGATGTCTCCTCTAAGGTCAAGCTTCTGGCAATTCCTTACAAGAGTAGGGCCTTGTTTGGACCTGGTCTAGCAGAAATTATTTGTGAAATTACGGGTGGAAAAGGGTCTTTTCTACCTCAAGATAAGAAGAATAGACCTAAGGGATGTCAGAGTAATTTTCGTTCCTTTTGTAACTTCAGAGGAAAACCTTCCCCTTCTTCTTCCAAGCAGGACCAGTCCAAGTCTTCTTGGAAACCCAATCAGTCTTGGAACAAGGGGAAACAGTCAAAGAAACCTGCAGCTGAGTCTAAGTCAGCATGAAGGGTTTGCCCCCGATCCAGGATCGAATCAATTGGGGGGAATACTTTCTCAGTTTTCTCAAGCTTGGATACGAGATGTTCCAGATCCCTGGGTGGTGGACCTAGTATCTCAGGGTTACAAATTGGTGTTCAAGACCTTTCCTCCCAGGTGCAGGTTCCACCTCTCAAGATTATCTGCAGACCAGATAAAACGAGAGGCGTTCTTGAAATGTTTAAAGGATCTTTCCTCCCTGGAATTGATTGTTCCAGTTCCAAAACAGGAACTGGGTCTAGGTTTTTATTCCAATCTGTTCGTGGTTCCCAAAAAAGAGGGAACTTTCTGTCCTATTCTAGATCTGGTGTCTAAACAAGTTTCTCAGAGTACCTTCCTTCAAGATGGAAACTATCCATTCCATTCTTCCTTTGATACAAGAGGGTCAGTTTATGACAACCATAGACCTAATGGATACGTATGTTATATTCACAGGGATCATCACAAGTTCCTGAGATTTGCCCTTTCAGACAAGCACTTTCAGTTTGTGGCTCTTCCGTTTGGCCTGGCCACAGCTCCCAGAGTTTTTTCAAAGATTCTGGGGGTTCTCTTAGTAGTGATCAGGTCCCAGCAAATTGCGGTAGCGCCATACCTGGACGACATTTTGGTTCAGGCACCTTTTCAACAAGCAAAATTTTATACAGAGACCTTGTTGTCTTTTCTACGTTCCCACGGATGGAAAGCGAATCTGGAAAAGAGTTCCCTTGTTCCAGCTACAAGGGTAGTTTTTTTAGGGACCATAATAGATTCTCTAACTATGAAGATTTTTCTGACGGAGGTCAGAAAATCAAAGATTCTTGTTGCCTGTCTCTCTCTGCAGTCTACTGTTCGACCATCAGTGGCTAAATGTATGGAGGTAATTGGTCTGATGGTCGCTTCCATGGTCATCATTCCCTTTGCTCGGTTCCATTTAAGAGCTCTACAGTTATGTATGCTCAGACAATGGAACAGAGATTATTCGGATCTATCTCAGAAGATAGATCTAGACCAGTTGACAAGAGACTCTCTTCCGTGGTGGCTTTCTCAGGATCATCTGTTTCAGGGCACATGCTTCCGCAGACCATCCTGGGTAATTGTGACCACGGACGGCAGCCTGCTGGACTGGGGAGCAGTCTGGGACTCGTTAAAGGCGCAGGGACTATGGACTCGGGAGGAGTCTGCTCTCTCCATAAACATATTGGCGTTGAGAGCGATCTACAATGCTCTGTTGGCTTGGCCTCAGTTGTCTTTAGCCCTGTTTATTAGGTTCTAGTTGGACATTTCATCTCAGTGGTTTGCATCAACCACCTGGGAGGAACCTGGAGTTCCTTATCCATGATTGTGTGGACTGTTTAGTGGGCAGACGCTCGCAATTGCTGTATATCCACTACTAACATTCATGGAGTGGATACTGGGAGCAGACTTCTGGAGTAGTCGGATATTTCTTCCGGGAAGTGGGCTCTTCCCGGAGGTGTTCTCCAGGTTAAGCCTCAAATTGAGGGGTGCTGGAGTTGGATCAGATGGCAGTATGCCAAGTTTCCAAGGTTCGTTTTAGATCGAGAGATCAGCAGGTTGCTCTGATGGATTTTCGGACATACCTGTTCCTCAGTTTGCTCTCCTTCCGCGAGTCTTTACTCGTATCAAATAAGAGAGAGCATCATTAATTTAATAGTTCCTGCATGAATGCAGAACCTGGTATGCAGACCTAGTGGAGATGTCATCTCTTTCACCTTGGAGGTTATTCCCGGGGGCGGATCTTCTTTTTTTTTTTTTTTTTTAAATAAAATTTTTATTGAGACAAATATAAAGATAACAAAAACTGCACCAGCCAAAGTTACATAAGAAATTTGTCAAACAGAAAAAAGCCAATATGCATATGTTTATAAGAAGAGCAGACGTGAGGTTGTTGGATAGAGAAGGAGGAGAACAGATAGATCTGTTCACGTGAGGAGAGACGAGATAAAGAACGGTGCCTAAATAAAGGTCTCTTTTGTATGGGTAATTTAGATAGGAAACATATGTGGTAGTTATATCTACTGTTAGCAATGTTCAATTTGGTATATCCGAGGGTATGAGATGTGAGGAGCGACGGAATATTTACTGGAGGAGGAGAGGTGAAAAAAAAAAAAAAGGGGGCGGGGAGGGGAAAGGTGAGAGGAAACAGATTTAAGTAGGTGGTTTGGGGCTAGTGTCCCAATTTGGAAATTTCAAGAGCCATGGGGACCAGATCTCATGAAAGGCATCAACCCTATCCAGGACTCTATAAGAGTACTGTTCCATTTGTCCAATATAGTGCACAGTGGAGATTATTTGTGAGAAAGGGGGCGGTCTCTCTTCTTTTCAAGCTCTTGCGAGAGTAAGTTTTGTGGCCATGAGAATGTATATTATAAGGGCTTCATTGGATGGGGTAAGGTTAGGCATCTGCATATGCAAAAGGGATACTTCTGGGGTAAAGGGAGGAGTGAGACCAATTGATTGGAGGAGTGCGTCCAATTGATTGGAGGAGTGCGTAAACTTTACTCCATAACGGTTGGATCACTGGGCAGGTCCACCAAATGTGTAGGGCTGTACCAATAGCTCTACAGTTTCTCCAGCATTCAGGAGATTGTGACGGGAAAATCCTATGTAGTATGATTGGGACAAGGTGCCAGCGCACCAAGACCTTTTAATGAAGTTCCCATAAGGTGGCGCAGTGAAGGAGTTTTTTTGGTTGTCATAATCCTATCCTGACACACATCTATAGCTGAGGTAAACCCGATTTCTCTCTCCCAGGCCTGATGTTGTGGTATTTTGTAGGGGGAATGCGAGTTGGTGAGAAGACTATAGTGAAATGAAAGGAGATGTTTAATGTTATGTACCCCTTGCCATGCTGTTTCCCAAGTTGTCAGAGGTAGGAGTGACCGTTTAGGATACCCCCATGTGCGTAGGCGGGTGCTCAAACGGAATCCTTCAAAGGCAAGTCTGGGGGGAAGTTGGAATTTAGTGCATATAGCAGGATGGGAGAGCCATATGTCGTTGTCATAGAGGTCTGTCACTCAAAGTGATTGGAGTTGTGGCCATAAGTCGGGATGGGAGTCTGGAAGACAAAAGAGCACACCGGAGATAGTAAGCATAGGAGATGGGTGAGGAGAAATGGCTGTGTTATGTCTTATCTGATCCCAGAATTGGAGTGCGTGTTTGAAAATTGGGTGTAGCCTATCTATGTCCTGTCTGTGATGAATAGGAATCCAAGGGAGGTCTGGCAAGTGTATACCTGGAGGTAACAGTGATGTCTCCAGGGCATACCAATTTAGCTGTCTTTCGGGATCATTCCATCGTACAATATGCGATTGCCTGGCAGCATTGTAATATGAGATTACATTTGGTAAGGCAAGGCCTCCCTGTGAGACCAGTTTTTCCAAAGTACGACCCGAGGTTCCTATCCTTCCAAACATAGGTGGTGATCAGACTCTGAAATCTATTAAGGAGAGTCCTAGGGATATTGTAAGGAATAGATCTAAAAAGATATGTAATCTTGGGAACGAAGGACATCTTAACCTCCGAAATACGTCCCGTCCACGAAATCTCCCGGAACTCCCAAGACTCAAGGATCTTCCCAAATTCTGGGAGCCGGTCGAAGTAGTTCTGAGCTATTGTAATGGAGGGATCTGGGCTAAGATAGATGCCTAGAATTTTAAGAGAGGTTATTTGCCACTGAAAGTGGTGAATTTTCTGCAGATAGCTGAGGTCTGTAGGAGGGATATTTATAGGGAGGGCTTTGGTTTTAGAGATATTGAGCTTGTAGAAGCTAAGCCTACCAAACTGCTTCAGGATAGCAAATACTGCAGGAAGGGATTCCCTGGGGGACGTCAGGAATAAGGTGATGTCATCTGCATAGAGGGACAGTTTGTGAGTGTGGGAGCCTACCGTGAGGCCCTTAGTGTGGGGGGCCTGTCTAATAGATTGGGCGAGGGGTTCTATGGCAAGCGCAAATAAGAGGGGTGATAGAGGGCAGCCTTGTCTAGTGTTGTTCGCCACTGAGAATTTGAAAGATTGGAATCCGGCTAACGGTGGCCGAGGGATATTCATAGAGGGCCTTCACCACAGAGATAAAAGTGCTGGGGAATTGAAAATATCTCATGGTTTCCCATAGATAATCCCACCTGACCCTGTCAAATGCTTTTTCGGCATCAAGTGACAGGGCCAGGAAAGGGGTACCACTGTGAGATGCTACATAGAGGACATCAAGTATTCTTCTGGTCGCGTCCGCACCCTCTCTATTTGGAATAAAGCCTACCTGATCGTTCCCTATAAGGGGGGAAATAACTTTTGACATTCTATTGGCTAGAAGTTTGGCATAAATCTTAGTATCGAGGTTGATCAATGAAATGGGGCGATAGCTACTACAAAGGTCTGGAGGTTTACCTGGTTTTAAGATCGTGATTATCACCGCTTCCAAAAATTCTGGATTAAAAGATTGTCCTGAGATTATCTCCTGGAAGAACCTGCAAAGGATGGGAGCTATGAGGAGATGGAAGGCTTTGTAAAACCTGGCTGTGAAACCATCCGGGCCAGGTGCCTTTCCTACTTTCATGTTCCGAATGACCTTTATAATTTCATCCGTTATCGGGGAAGTTAGGGAGGTAGCGTCTTCTGTGGTCAATAAGAGGAGAGAGAGTCAAGAAAAGCAGCGATTTCCTCTAGGGTATATGGAGGGGATTCTAAACTATTTTCTATATTATATAAAGCATGCTAGTATTGCCTAAAGGCATCCCCTATCTCTGTAGGAGCAAAAACATTCTTCCCTTTTGAATTTTGCATGGACATTATTCTAGCTTGGGCTGTTCGGTGTTTTAGTTTAGAGGCGAGGAGGGTGGAAGGTTTATTACCCTGGTAATAATAGATCTTTTTTAATTTTTCTAGCATATTTTGTACCTTCTTGATTTCCAAGGCTTGAATTTGTTTCGCTATATCTGCTATTTCACTATTTAAAGCTGGGGAATAGTTATGGTATAGCTCAGTCCTTAGTTTTCGAAGTTGGATAATCAAAGAAGATAAGGTGGCTTTGCTCTTTGAGCTGGCTTCTGCTTCAAACTGCATGAGGTGTCCCCTCATCACTGCTTTCAGAGTGGCCCATAAGTTTTGTGTCGTCGTCTGGTTGTCGTCATTAATGTCAAGGAAGTTGGTGATCTTATTCTGCAGGGTCTTAAGCAGGGGGTCTGTTATAGTCCAATCTTGCATGCGCCACATAGGGGGAGAGAGGGGCTTCAAATATGGGCCTAAGGTGAAGGGAGTCAGGTCCGACCAGGTAAAGGGAGTCATGGTCCGACCATGAGACGGGAGAAATAGAGGTGGAGTGTATATTATCTAGTAATTTGGCGCTAGTGAAGAAGTAGTCTATACGTGTATGTGATTTGTGAGGTGAGGAATAGAACGTGTATTCTCTGTCTTGCGGATGAAGGGCTCGCCATGTATCATATAATTCGTGTTGTGCTATCAATGTTTGAAAGGCAGAGGAAAGAGAATGAGTGGATCTATCTTTACTGGATAGTGGGGGACCTGTTTTGTCGAGTTTTGTATCCCAAATCAAATTACAATCTCCTCCGAAAATAAGATCCCCTTGTTTTATTTCTGATACTGACGTGAGAAATGTTCTAAGGAATTTTACCTGTTTGACGTTTGGAGCGTAAACATTGAGGAGTGTCACTAAATGAGCATTTAATTTACAGATAACAATGATAAATCTGGCCTGGGAGTCAGACTCAACATAGATCGGATCATAAGTGACGTTTTTACCTATATAAATAGCTACCCCCCTGGCTTTGGAGGGAAACGTGGCTTCAATGAGTGTGGGAAATTGTCTGGAGGTACGGGTTAACCCCGGTGCTGGAGTCCAATGAGTCTCCTGTATGAACGCAATATCCATATGGTGTTTGCGTAAATAAGAAAATAATAAACTGCGTTTGGTTGGGGAATTCAGTCCCTGAACATTTAGCGTAAGTAGACGAAGTCCCTCCGTAAGAGTGTGGGGTTGAGGGAGGAGAGAAAAGAAAAAAAAAGGGGGAGGGGGATAAATCTAACCCAGAAATGCTTTCTGTCGTCAATATTTTTGAAGGGTTGGGGTAAACTAGATTTTGTGTAGTAAAATTCCGAAATATGTGTAGATATAACTAAGTGTTTGCTATATTTACGTTTCTCAGGAAGGGGAGGGGGGGGGACAGCTGTCCAGAGCCGCTTTGGTTAAAAAAAATTAAGGGTAGGGAGTTAGGGAAGATGATCTGCTGTAGTAGGAGGACAAGTTATAAAATTATATGGGTAGGGAGGGGGGGCGAAGTCGGGCGTGTAAACCCTACAAGGGGTTAGTTTGATCTATATGAGAGCAGTCTTAAGGGGAGATGTTAGAGGGAATTAGAAGAAGAAGAAGAAGAAGCTGGAGTATGTGGGCAAGGAATGGGGAGTGAAAATATTAAGTATCCGGGGAGGTGGGGAGGCGCTAGGCATGACACTCCCCCAGTCTAGGAAGGGTGAATTAAATGAGTGGGGGCAACTAGTCTTTGAACCAATAGGTTCCGTGAGCTGGATCTAAAGAGGGTTCTATGGGGGGATCATTTGGAAGGGTTTTGTGTAGGTCGTAGGAAGGGGATTTACCTCAAGAAGAATATACAAGGAAGAGAAAAATGTACATGTGCATAAAACAAAAACAGTCAACAACAATTGTATAACAGTTTACCAACAGGAACATAACATGTTAGGATATATAAGTACAGTCCTGTAAACGCAAAGTAAAATTCTGACACATAGCTAAGCTAGCAGTTAGTTAGGTTAGTTAATGACAATCTTAGTATGACAAGGCCTCTTTTGTCTTGGGAGAACAAGTATGTTTCTCTGAAATAACATGGAGAACTAAGGCTTGATGGGTCAAAACATAAGACAGAAATGTTATATCGAATAACAAGCAAAGGCGGGGGGAATACTAATGAAAGGAGAGCCATGAGCTAGAGAAGGGTAAAATAAGTAAGTATTCATATATGAGCTCTAGGCTTTCCTGTGGTAAGATTTTCCAAAAAATGAACCTTCATTATAGGGGCTGGGTATAAAAGAGTGTTAGGAGGGTAAGATAAGTACCCATTTAAGGGTTTTGTGTAGGCCGGAGGAGGGGGATTTACCTCTAGGAAAAATACAAGGAGAAGAAAAATGGACATGTGCATAAAACAATAACAGTCAACACAATTATGTTATAAGTTTCCAACTAGAACATAACATGCTAGGAGATATAAGTATAGTCCTGTAAACACAAAAGTAAAATTCTGACATATAGCTAAACTAGCAGTTAGTTAATGGCAATCTTAGTATGACATTGCCTCTTTTGTGCTGGAAGAACAGGTATGTTTCTCTGAAATAACCTGGAGAACGAAGACTAGATGGGTCAGAACATAAAACAGAAATGGTATATCAAGTAACCAGCAAAGGCAGGGGGAATACCAATGAAAGGAGAGCCGTGAGCTAAAGGAGGGTAAGGTGAGTAAGTACCCGTCTGTGAGCTCTAGGCTTACCTGTGGTAAGATTGTCCAATGGATGAACCTTCTTTAGAGGGGCTGGGTATAATAGAGTGTTAGGAGAGTAAGATAAGTA
>CAJPDP010104182.1:0-10525 GCA_905336975.1 Bombina variegata variegata | reverse complement strand
ATCAGAGTTAATCAGTCGAGGAGACATTGACTACACAGACACACATTGTGTTAAATATTCACTAATTAGATTTCTTAAGCTTTCACTAGCGCCCTCACTCCCCACTCCCCCCTTTTTCGTATAAACACAAATTAGTCTGAAGGACTTATTTATTGTGAGGTGTTTGGAATCACTGTTTCCAGCGCTCTACTTACTCCACTCACACCTAGAAGTTTAATTTGGACTTTACTATCACTTTAAGTGAGCCAACATACACCTTCTATATTATTTTATTTAGATTTATTTGTTAAGTTTTGCTTTGTGATGCACACATGTTTGGGTGAGACAAGTAACAATAAACAGATACTTGAACTTAGTGAAAATTAGTTATGGACTTGGTTTATTACATCTTACAATCCTTGTCTATAGGATTAGAGAGCATCACATTGATATCTTATTTTAGTGCTTTTTGACAAGAGGTAAAGTGATGTGTAAACTGGCATTAGCTATGTCTGCATGCTTTTCTTGTTCTTGAATTAGGATAAAACCCTAACAGATCACCCAGGAAGTAGTTACTGTCTTGATTTATTGCAAGGGGATTCACTTGAACAACTGGTTAAAGAACTAATTTGTAAGCAGAATATAGAGTCGATCACAATAATTTATCTACACAAACCCTCATAGACTTTAATGGTGCTTTTCTGTTAATAATTTTCTAAAAGATTATCAACCCTTATATTAGATTAAAGTGGCATGTAAACCAAACATTTTTTTCATGATTAAGAAACAATTTTCTAATGTATTTCTATGATCAAATTTGCTTAATTCTCTTAGGTATCTTTTGTTGAAAGAACAACAGTGCACTTCTGGCAGCAAGCTGGGCACACTGGCGAGCTAATAACAAGAGGCATATATGTGCAGCCACCAATCGACAGCTAGCTCCCAGTAGTGCATTGCTGCTCCTAAGTCTACCTATGTATGCTTTTTAATAAAGCAAATTAGATAATAATAATAAGAAGAAGAAGAATACAATTGTCTTCCTTTTAATTTGTTACCAATTATCCATTTTACCTGCTGGAGTGTATTAAAATATTTCAGAAAAATTTGGAGAGAGGATAGAGGTATCGTGTGGCACACTTAGGGTGAGAGTCTAGAATCACATAATGTGAGTGAGCCAGAGGACCCGTAACTTAATAAAATATAACCTTTATTAGTTTATTACATCTAGACAATACAAATTAAAATAAGGTATACACGACAAACATTCACAAGATCTTCACCTAATATTGCTAAATTAGATTGGTGATGTTAGTCCTCCTAAAGCATAAACCAAACAATTAGGTATTTATATATTACATAGAGATATAAGGTCTCCTATAGTTACTATCCAAATATATGGATTGAGGCTTGGGACAGACTAAGGATAGTCTAGCATGAGACATCTACTCATTCAATATAGGGTAACGTGACTGGTCCTGGAAAGTCATAACCAGTAATGAGTTTATATAAGGGTTCATATTGGAAAAATTCCAAAATATTAGCGCTGCCTGACTTGGGTATTTATTAAATATATAGAGGCATACATTCGCCTATGTTCCTAGTCCAATAATTCTAGAGTCAGGTTAGGGATATACATGTAAATGGTGGTCCAATGAGAACCCCTAATAGACCAATCTATGTTTCAAATAGTGAGTGTAGGTGTATACAAAGGATGACAAAGTGTCATCTAACATCTAAATAGAGGAAATGAAAGTTTAAAAAAATAATAAAAGTGTGTTTAAGGGAAAAACACACTTGTTAAATACAAAATTAGCGCTAGCTTCTCTCACAACATAAAGGGATGAAATCCCTATCATTCCAATAAGTATTTCTTCTGAGTGCGTGTCAGCCATTTAAGTGGTATATCATAATTCGTATACAGTTCTGATTAAAGATACCCTTGGGTATATATATGGGTATTAAAATATGTAAGCACTGTTAGGTATTATCGTGCAGATGCCTGCATTGCTCTTTACACTTATCCCCGCTGTATCCCCGCTATAGGAAGAAGTGATATGATATCTATGTAAACCACCAGCTAACCGCTAATGCCAATTAAGGCCAACATATTTTGTGACTACTATAATCATGAGAGCAGTGCGAACGCCTGACGCGCGTTTTGCCAACTGCTTTATCAAAGGCGCGGAACGTCCTTCACAGTGCTCACTTTAAAGGCAACGCCAGTCAATCCGGGAGGGGGTGTTTCCCAGTCACGTGATCACAGCCGCCAATCACAGTGTGGCTGTGACGTGGTGGAGTTACATATACTCTCTATTGTTTCTATTCGTATGGCAAGAGGGTATGTGGTCAGTGACCAATCACATTCAGGTCATAGACGTAAGCTAAACAAATGCACGAGACAGCTCAAAACATGCTGTAATCAGAGTGTCAAAATGTTATCCCTAAACACGACAGGCACAGATGTAATAATCACCCAGTCTGTTAGCAGAGTGAATGGGTCTGTACAGGGGAATAGACCATTTTAATCATGTTTCATCTTTTCTTCTAAAGGCTTTTATTAACACGGGGATCACTATTAAGATTATACACTATAAAGGAAGAAGTAAAATGTATACTCGTTATTAAAAGATGGTATTTACGCTGTGTTTCTGTAGTATACTGAGAGGACAAACTCCCCATTTATAAACATATCACTGTGCATGTCTATTAGATCTAGTATACTTTAAATATATTTCCTATTCACTTTATCCGTATACAGTATATGTTTTGAGTGGTAACACCAAATAGAGGTAGATCGATATTAGTGCATGGTTGCACTGATGCTTAGAGATAATCATATGTTATTTTTAAAAGAGTATACATATGTCAAGGAAAATATTATTTGATCTATACCATTATGATGATAAAATGTGTTCTACATACAGTAGTATGTCAGCCTTTTAGTTGTATTTCATTATACTATTGATATATAATCATTGTAATTACAAACATTCTAATCTCATTGGATATTGAAACCTATAATCTGTCATAAATTTGGCTTCTATATACACCTTTGAGTTATATGTTTTTCAATACAAATCTTAATGGTGTATAGGTTACATTCTCAGATTTTTGTAAGAAACGACCAAAACTGAGTTGTTCATTACGTCCTTTTGGGGCCATGGTTTGGAGCCAGAAAATCCATTTTGTTTCTTCTTTGAGGAGCATTGTCTCTATATTGCCTCCTCTGATTCCTGGCTTAACCCTTTGTAAAATCCAACATTTGAGGTCAGCTTTCCCTCCATGTTTATCCAAGAAATGTTTTGCCACTGATGTAATGTTCTTTCCTTTCTCAAGGTCATTTCTGGCATTACAAATGTTTCCTAGGTGTTCCCCTAATCTGGTCCTCAATTCTCTGGTCGACATTCCCACATATTTTTTGCCACATATACAATCAATACAATAGATTATGTTTTTAGTGCGGCAATTGTAAAAATAATTCATGTATATGATTCCTTTGGGGAAAATTTCCATCTGTTTCACCGTACACATATACTGACAGAATTTGCATGTCCCACAGGGGTATGTGCCTTTGAGATTGTCTTTTCTTTTATTGAAATGTTTGACAAAAAGACTTTTTTACGATTTTGTCCATGATTGTTGGTGCTTTTCTCCAGGAGATCGGTACCCTGTCTCCTACTTGCTTAGCAAGATTTTCATCAGTGTGAAGTATATGAATGTGCCGGTTTAATATCTCCGAGATTTCTTTGTGAGCCTCATTATATGTACTGACAAACCCCACTTTTTGGTCCCTGTTATCCTTTACTTTGGGTACTAGAAGATCTGATCTCATAGTATGCAGTGACCTATGGTAGGCTTTCTTAAGCACTGCATTAGGATAGCCTCTCTCTTTTAATCTCAATGTAAGATCTTTTGCTTGTTCTTTAAATTTCTCAATTTCTGAGCAATTGTGTCGTAAATATAAGAACTCACCATAGGGGATTGCTTTTTTGGTAGGTTTATGGTGTGCGCTTTTGAATCTTAGAATAGAGTTGGTAGCTGTCTCCTTCCTGTATAGGTTGGTTTCAATTTTACCAAACATATCTCTAGAGATACTCAGGTCAAGAAAGGTCACTTTATCATAATTAATTTCATAGGTTAGTTTCAAATTCAGATCATTGTTGTTCAGTTCGCTTATGAATATTCTGAAAGTATTAATGTCCCCCTTCCATAATATGAAGAAATCATCGATGTACCTCAACCACAACAAAATGTGTTTCATATACTTCAACATTTTTTCTCCAAAAACGGTTTCCCGTTCCCAACATCCTAAGTACAGGTTAGCGTATGTAGGGGCACATACTGTCCCCCTGGCCGTGCCTCTAATCTGGAGATAGAATTTATCATTGAGTAGGACAAATCTGAGTAGACATAATATGAAATAGTTTTTTTCCGTGCCATCGGGCCCCTCCATTTTTAGGAAATATTCGGTCGCAAAGCAGCCCCATTCAATTTATGTATATAGGGACTCTACATCACATGTAGCAAAGAAAGTGTTCTCATCAAGAATGATGCCTTCAATTTTACGTAGTACATCCATTGTGTCCCTGACATAGGAGGGTAATGTTAAGACGATATCCCTTAGTCTGAAATCAATATATCTGGAGGCTTGTTTGCCTAGACTTCCTATGCCAGAGACAATTGGTCTACCTGGAGGTGTAAGTTTATTTTTATGAATTTTTGGAAGAAGATATAGTGTTGCTGTTTTGGGTTTGTCAACATTTAAAAATGTGTATTCTTTGTTAGTGATTAATTCCTCACTCTTTGCACTCTCAATTATGATCTTATATTTCGAATGGAAGTCTGTCGTTGGATCCCCAAAGAGATGTTTATAACAGTTATGGTCCCCTAATTGTTTCAGGGCCTCAATTATATACATGTCCTTTGACCCAAAGGACAATATTCCCACCCTTGTCGGATGGCTTGACAATCACGTCTTGCCATGTTTGAATATCCTTCAGAACCCATTGTTCTTGTTTGCTCAGATTAGAGGTATTCTTTGTATCAAGTTTCAGAATATCTCTGCTTACTACTTTTAGGTAGGTATCAAATTGTGGAATTTGTGAGAGCAGGGGCATGAATGTGGATTTTGTTTTTATTTTCATTAGCCAGTCTGTAGTGGTGGTAAAGTTGTCTTTATTATTTTCAAGGAGAGAAACTAGATTAAGGACAATTATTTAATCTATTTTACTGTTATTGTGTCTGGTGTACATTTTGCTTAACACTAATTTTCTTAGAAAAAGGTGCAGATCTTTATTAGTCTCAAAATGGTTTAGATTGTATGTTGGAGAAAAAGATAAGTCTCTATTAAGTATGATGGGGGGTGAGTATCTTGTTGGAGAGATTTATGACCTGGAGGCTATCTGTTTTCACCATCGTGGTCTCCTCCCCCAATCTTCCCGATTCCCACCACTGTTCTTGTACCTCCATCTTGTTCTGTTTCTGAGGTTTCGATCTTGGTTGCCCGCCCTTTCTTTTTCTTTTGTTTTTTGGTTTCTTGGGCTCCTCGTTTTTTGATAAAATTGCCTGTCTTTCACTTGTATTTTGTACTAACAAGGTTCTATTTAGGGAAACCTCTTCATTGTCCTCTGCTGCAGAGGATTCACATTCCGAGGATACTACCTCATCTCTATTCAAATTGGGCGGGAGATAATTCCTCCTGCATCTGGGGTTCTTTTCATCCCATGTAAATACGCTACCTTTTTCAAAGTCTTTTATGTCTCTTGTGAGTTTGTCACATTTTGTCTGGATTATTTCCATTTCCTTAGTATCTAATTCCTCTCTTAGATTTTTATAAGCAGTCTTAAAGTTTTCTAAGGGCTCAAATTTATGTAATTTAGTATTTAGGTCAGAGATCTCTTTACTAAGTTCATCAACAATTTCAGTCTCATAGTCAGAAAGGATGGCCACTAATACTTCAGAACACAATATTAGTGCTTGTTCCCATCTTTCCCTATAACTTTCTATATGAAAAGAGAGAGAAGCTAGCACTAATTTTGTATTTAACACGTGTGTTTCTCCTTAAACACACTTTTATTATTTTTTAAACTTTCATTTCTTCTATTTAGATGTTAGATGACACTGTCATCCTTTGTACACACCTACACTCACTATTTGAAACATAGATTGGTCTATTAGAGGTTCCCATTGGACCACCATTTACATGTATATCCCTAACCTGACTCTAGAATTTTTGAACTAGGAACATAGGCGAATGTATGCCTCTATATATTTAGTAAATACACAAGTCAGGCACCACTAATATTTTGGAATTTTTTCAATATGAACCCTTATATAAACTCATTACTGGTTATGACTTTCCAGGACAAGTAACGTTGTCCTATGTTGAATGAGTAGATGTCTCATGCTAGACTATCCTTAGTCTGTCCCAAGCCTCAATCCATATATTTGGATAGTAACTATAGGAGACCTTATATCTCCATGCAATATATAATTACCTAATTGTTTGGTTTATGCTTTAGGAGGACTAACATCACTAATCTAATTCAACGATATTAGGTCAAGATTTTGTGAATGTATGTCTTGTATACCTTATTTTAATTTGCATTGTCTAGATTTTAATTAATAAACTAATAAAGGTTATATTTTATTAAGTTACGGATCCTCTGGCTCACTCACATTATGTGATTCTAGACTCTCACCTTAAGTGTGCCACACGATACCTCTATCCTCTCTCTCCAAATTTTTCTGATACTTTAACCCGGTATCCAGGCACTGCCCTTCAGGGATACATAGGCTTACCCTGTAGGGATTCCCCTCCTGAGAGCTCTAGCCTGTTCTCCTTATGAACTCCTCCATTATAGGGGAGTTTATTTCTAAACTGTATTAAAATATTTACAAATATCTTATTTAGCTTTTTAATTGGCATTTAAAAAAGCTGCTTTTGTCTGTGGTATCCTTACCTATACTAAAAGTTTCTATACTTAAGTATAGGCTAAAGAAAAGCTGTGCTAACACAGTCAGCAGAATAAATTACAACCCCAGTGAGAGGTAGGAGAGCAATACAATTTTAACTTTTAATTGTTCTCCCTAATTCCCCGATGATTAAAGCCTTATCGAAGTGGCGATATATTCAAAACGACTGAAATCAGTGTTTGAAGACAGTCTCGCTAAGAGGTGATTTACTCTCTGTTGGTGGCGATGCTTTTCTGATACTGGTGATATTTTCAAAGTAGCATCGACACCTACATGAAAGTGTAATTTAAGTGATGATCCCTTCAGAAAGTATTAAATTTACATGTGTTAATTGAAACTCAAGTCCTTTTTTTACAATACAATAGTAAAACTAGGACATCAATAATACACTTACGGGAGCTGAGGGATTGTGGGTATATCATAAATTTATATACAATGTTTAATTTATATGTATTCTATTGTATAATGTTATAATAAGTATTTTAAGTTTTGCCATGATTTTAAAAATGGTGTTTTTTGCTTTTGGCTTGCTTTTCTCTTTTTTAGGAAGAACATTTTGTGTTTGTGATATTAATATTTCATAAAAGACAGTAGCCGCAACTTTCTAGTTTTATTTATTTATTAATGATATAAGATCTCACTGTTCTGAACGTGTTATACTTATAATATTACAACCACACTGTTTTCTTGTTTTTTTTTTATTAACAAGGGAGATTGCAGAAATAACAAATATATAGGCGTTCCGTGGGAGTTTCAAGGGCCTTTCATGGTAGTAACTTGTATTTTAATAGAGAAACATCGCTGTGAGTTTCTAATATTCAAAGCACTGTCTTCCATCTTGGATGCACGTTTTCTAACACATCAGTCTCATCAGCTTTTCAGTGGTAAAAATTTCCATTGTGAGAAATCCATTTCTGTGTAGTAACAGTACATTATTTGTACTGTTACTACACAGAAACCGCTTTTTGTTTTAGTTAATGCACAGTCTATGTCTACTTTAAATACAGATTCCCCCCACACAAGATTGCAGATAACTGGCGATGCTGAGGGACTTCTGCTGAAGCTGCTATCCCTATTATTTCCTATGGGAGACAGATTGCCACTCGTTGGTCAGTCCACTTTCTTTGAATATATCGCCGGATTGTGAGACTGGTGAGACCAAAAAGGAAATTTCTTGCGGGTCTGACCATGCTTTGATCATCAGGGCCTACATAAAGCTATTTCTCATACATTTTATACTCTGCAACAAAGAAATAATTGGAAACACATTATGGAGAAAAACATTTTACAGTATACTGTCCTCAAACAAGTCTTGTGAAGTCTGAAGTTTGAAGGTCAAATTCTCACAGGAATTGGAAAATCCACATTCTTCTGAGTTAAATTCTACTGTTTATAATTAAACCTTTTATATTACAATCTCAAAGTGTTTAATTTCCCCTTAAATAGTAGAAATCCTGACGTGGTCTATATGGTAATCACTCATTTATACAATTAATAACACCTAACAGTTTTTTTTTTTTTTTTATAATTTTCTGTCTTTCAAGCCTTTTACAAAAATAAGTAATGGCAATACTTATGCATTGTAAATACCTGAAATAACGGCATCACCATTGGAACAGACCAAGAGTAATTAAAGTAAAATGTGTGAGACATAATGCAATAAAAGTAACAAGTGTTGGAAATACCTTTGTAAAATGCCAAGTCTAAAAAAAAAGTGCAAGACCTAATGCTTGATCTGGAAAAGAAAAAAAGATTTCCAATTTTTCTAATTAGAAAACGAAAGAACCGTTTGGAAATTTAAAGGGAGGTTATAATATTTTTTGGCTACATTTAAACTATGGTATGTTGAAATTCACTAGAGGTTTTTTTATGATTTTCATGATACTAGAGATGCATTTTGCCTGTAATTAAAACTGTGGGAGTTGTTCTACATAGAGATCAGTTTTGTATAAACATGAGTTTCCTGTTGGTTTCCGCATCAGCAATGTGCCCCCTTTTAATTGTTAATCTTTCTTATATATCATAGAGCATTTGTGAATGTTGTGCACCTTTAATGAGACAGTAAAGCCAAAATTAAACTTTCATGATTAGGACACTGTATGCCGTTTCAAACAACTATTCAATGTATTTCTTTTATAGTTCCCAGAAGTGCTTTGCTGTTTCTAGGTTTGAACAAAAGGTACCAAGTGAATGAAGCAAATTTTAATAATAGAAGTACATTGGAAATTTGCTGAACATTTAAGTTAAGTTAAAATAAAATTAGAAATTATAGATAATTTATGTAAGCAACACTGGCATATGGGGCACTATGTATGTTTTACTGAACCCATACTGGAGACCGGATGTAATGACCTTTTTAAGCCTATAAAAAAGAAGGCAAAATACACCTGAGTCACTGAAAAATGCAGTCAACACTCGTATAGGCAACAGGAACATCTGCAATCTTTAAACACAGATTAATTATCAAATATTCAACCTGACAACTTTTTCACACCTAACTGGTTAATTACTTGACTGATCTGGAAAGTAATTAATATTAAGTAGAATTAAATGTAGAGCAAGATAACAAGGACTAAAGTACAAAACTACTATAGGTGTGGGTACCAGGAGTCTTGTACTGAGAGAGAATCTACTGAGCCATTCATTCCTGGTGATGCCCTTCTCTTCCTGTAAAGTGTTATATTTAATGTCTTTGTGGTTTGAAATCTGAATTTATCTGAATTATTCTGAAATCAATAAAAAAAACACACACTTGAGCTGCTAAACAACGAGCTAGATTCTTTATGGCTCGTTAGGCTGCCTAGAGGCCTTGTTATTAAAGGGACACTGAACCCAAATGTTTTCTTTCGTGATTCAGATAGAGCATGCAATTTTAAACAATTTTCTAATTTACTCCTATTATTAATTTTTCTTGTGCTGGTTAGTGAAGTTATGTATCATTACACAGAGCACCTACATCTTGGAATTTAAGAACTTGTACCCTGTGACAGAAGTGGTGCACATTCACAGATCAGAGATGTTGGAAGCTGTACGTTTTGCAGTTCTGCATTTACCAATATTATTCCTGGTGGCATTTTTATATTTCTTATGTAAATTTAGCTGTGTAAAAAAAAAATTGCACATATATAATTCTTCTATTTTCTATTGTGCTAGCTAATCCAAAGTGCAAGGTATGGTGGTGGAAAAGCTGACAATATCAGTGAACTGTGAACGAGCACTGCTTCTGTCACAGGACGCAACAATACCCGTGTGTACCAAGATGGCGGTGCCCAGTACAAAGATGCAGAGCTTTACTAGCTGGCTTCTTTAATGGGATAAAATAAGAGAACAGCCTTAATGAGAGTTGCATGGTGAGTAATAACTATGTTACGGTAGTTGTATTCCGCAGTTTTATGTCCCTTTAAGTAAAATACTAATAAGTTAAAGGGACACTGAACCTATTTTTTTTCTTTTGTGATTCAGATAGAGCATGCAATTTTAAGCAACTTTCTAATTTACTCCTATTATCAAATTTTCTTCATTCTCTTATATATTAATAGATATCCTATAGGCTAGGCATTTCACTTGTAGA
>CAJPDP010104030.1:0-11517 GCA_905336975.1 Bombina variegata variegata | reverse complement strand
AATTTGAAAAAATACATTTTCGGTATCAGTTTCGGTTTTCGGCCAAGTGCATCCCGGATTTTCGGATTCGGTTTCGGTCCAGAATTTCCATTTCGGTGCATCACTAATATATATATATATATATACATGATTACATATAGATATAAATATATACAGATATATATTATATTGATATAATGTCAAACATATAAGTCAAAGAACATTTGGGTAACGGTGAACATAATATGGTCACATTTGAAATCACTTTTCATAAGCAGTGTTATAAGGGTTCAACTAAGACTTTTAATTTTAAGATAGCAAAATTCAATGATTTACAGAAATCGTTAAATAACATAAATTGGGACACAATATTCTCTAATAAAAATACAAAGAATAAATGGATAACATTTAAAACTTTGTTAAATAAATATAAATATCAACACATACCACATGCTTATATAAGTAAAATAAATAAATCCAAACCAATGTGGCTAAATAAAAATGTGTTGAGGAATTAGGAAAAAAAGGGCATTTAAATTATACAATTAAAATCGTACAGATTCAACATACCAAATATATAAGGAATGTAACAAAGCGTGCAAAAAAACAATCAAATTAGCCAAAATTGAAAATGAAAGATTAATTGCAAAGATTTCTAAGTCAAACAATAAAAGGTTTTTTTAAGTGCATAAATGGCAAAAAAATCTAAAATGGACAATATAGGTACATTAAAATGTGTGAAGGGTAGCCTGATTAACAGTGAAAGGAATAAGGCTGAGGTACTACACCAGTTCTTTTCTTCAATATACACAAGAAAGGAACCAATGGGCGATACTTTGAAACAAACAAGCCCATACCATTAACTGGGTTATCACTAGAGGATATCAGTAAAAAATCTGGATAATATTAAGGTCAATTAAACTCCAGACCCAGATGGAATACACCCATGGGTTTTACAAGAATTTAGTACTGTTATAGACAAACGTCTACTCTTAATTTTACAAGACTCATTATCCTCAGGCATAGTACCACAGGACTGGCATAAAGCTGATATGGGGCCACTTTTTAAAAATGGAAGCAGATACTTGAAGGGATTATAAGGGATTATAATGATGAGTGTATACATCTAAACAAGATTATGAGTTCAAATCAGCATTGTTTAATTTATGAGAAATAGATCATGTCAAAATAATCTAATTAGATTCTAGGAGGAAGTAAGTAAAAAATATAGATAAAGGGGTATAGTTGATGTACTTGGATTTTGCAAAGACGTTTTATACAGTGCCACATGAGATTCATGAACAAAATTAAGGGACTGAGAATAGCTGAAAATGTTAGTTCATCGATAAATAACTACATAAAAGACAGGGAGCAACGAGTAGTAGTAAGCGGATCATTCTTAGATTGGACTAAGGTAATTAGTGGAGTCCCCCCGGGATCAGTACTGGGCCCTGTTCTTTATAATATTTTTATTAATGACTTGGAGCAAGGATTAAATAGCATCATATCTATTTTTGCAGGTGATACAAAGTTGTATAAGGTCATAAGGGCAGGGCAGGAAATAGGGATTTCTCTTCATTTAAGCACATGCACTTAAATAAGAAGAAAATCTGGTGCCTATAGTAGCAGAGGAAATAACTGGCAATATAACCAATAAATACAGCACTGCTAAATACTAATGTCCATGAGGTTATACTATGCCTTAAATAAAAGCCTGGTACTGCATTCTATAGCATACTATATGTGACAAAGATTGCACTTAACAAAACCCATGCAGTTGATAGCTAACACAAACATACTTACAGAATCACAAAGTAGACATGTGACCCATAACTTTATATAATTATATTTATCTATAGAGGGTAATTTACCATGCTGAGCATATATAGCCAACAGTACCATAGAAATGCAGTAATATACTCAGTAACCTTGTTTAGACTAGTGAAATAGTATAGCCAGAGGAGATAGATAGATAGATAGATAGATATATAGATAGATAGATAGATAGATAGATGATAGATATTTTAGGTTTTAATTCATAATATTTCTAAAAATGCCATACTGTTTTGTATGGCACAATAGCAATATTTGTTAACATAATGCTGTAAAATAAATAGATAGAATGTAAATAGATAGAATGTCAAGTATTTGATGTATTAATAAAGTCATAAATGAGTCTGCAATATTACATAGTGTAGAAAAGTATAAAGACCTTAAAAATATTTCTTTGTGGAGTAGAAACACAATCAATTATTTTTTTACATCATATTTACATATATTACTTATATGACAGCTACAACATGAGTATCCTTACCAGAAATAATAGATATAAGTCGTTTATTATTAACTCAAAATGGCAGCAATATTTTTCATACACCAGTGATTACTAACCTTGGCACCCTTGCTGTTTTGGAACTACATTTCCCATGATGCTTAACTAGACTGCAGAGTGCATAAGCATCATGGCAAATGTAGTTCCAAAACATCTGGGCTGCCAAGGTTAGTCATCACTGTCTTAGACACACCAGGCTTTTGATTGATATCTGTTTTTCAGACACATTTATGACTGAAAGAAGGAGGGTGTTGATTCTATTTATAATGTATAAGCACATATTAATTGCAGAAGACACACACATACACACATGTGCACAAACATATGTAGGGTTATGCCATTTTTAATTTTTATATACTTATGAGACTCATAAGAAAGACAGAAATGATAGCGTGGAAACTGTAAAATGGAATTACTTGTTTTGCTTTGTTCTATAGAACGACATAAATTGGGCTAGATTACAAGTGGAGTGCAAATTTATCGCTTACCCGCAAACTGACAAATTTGTCCATTTATGGGTGCGCGATAAATAAACAGCCATTACAAGATCAGATTTCTGGTAAATTTTATAAATGTGCCCTTAATGTTATTTATTAATATTATTATACTTTATTTATGAAGCGCCAACATATTCCGCAGTGCTGTCCATGGATACAATTTATTTAAAAAATAATGTCCCCAAATACAGTGTAGTATATTTTATTAAAAAATAAAAATGGTAGCATTTTTATATTTTAATAAAATAACTGCATTAGGCAGTATTTTGGGAGTAAAGTTGGCGGGAGTGCCTTTACATTGCGGTCTATGGGAACTGTGTGTTCCCAGTAAATATATATGTATATGATTATATACAATTAGCTTCCATCGCTGAGTGATTTACCCCCTTCGCTGCTCTTTGGTTCTGTGTCGTGCATGACGGCATCCCATTGGAGCCTATGGAAGCGCGCTCTCGTGATCGCAATGCTTTCCAGCAATATAAACACAATGTCGCGTTCACATTGCTGTCAACTTGTAATAGCAGCGCACATTAGCGTGCACTGGTATTATTCAGTGGAGCACAAATATCACTTTCACAAAAGCAATATTTAGCACTACACTTGTAATCTGGCTCAAAATCTTTTAAAAAACTAAAGACTGTTTTAGCAATTGCATTATGGACATCTAATAGCTGGTGGAGTTAATATAAATTGTGTTTTGCATAAGTACTCCTACATCTGGATTAGAACTCTCTGATCAGTTAAAATAGCAGCAAGCATTCTAAGATTCTTAAGGCTAGATTACAAGTGGAGCGCTAAATATCGCTTGTATGCAAGCTATATTAGCATTACATTTTGTAATACCAGCGCAAATAATGTGTGCTGGTATTACAAGTTAATTGCAAAAGCAAACTCGAGCTCGCGTTTGCATTGCTAGGAAGCATTGCGCTCACAAGAGCGTGCTTCCATTGGCTCAGAGATGGCATCAGAACCTTGCACAGCCAAGGGGGTATGTAGCGCAGTGATGGTCGCGGTAGCAATAACCAGCCACTTGTAATGGCTGGTTAATTATTGAGCTCCTGCAAACGGGCAATAATTTAGTGCACCATTTGTAATCTAGCCCTCATAGTTTTAGCACTCTACTTGTGAAGAACTGAATAGAAAATACTAATCTAGCACCAACATACATGTGTGCAAGTGTTTGTGTGTGTGTGTGGTATGGTCTAAGCGTTTGTGTGTGGTGCTTGTGTGAGGTGTTGGTACGTGTGTGGGGTGTGATATGGTGTGAGTGTGTTTGTGTGGTGTGTGTGCCACTCTAAATGTTTCACCTTAAACAGGAAGTAGGTGTCAATACGTTAAGCAAGAATGTAATGTACCATGTGAGTGTTTACACCCATATGTGTTATTAATAACTTATTAGATCTAAAAGAGGTGCAATGCTTATTTTAATACTATCTATATTTCATTATTTGCTATCAGTTCTGTCTCCTCTCATTCAACACCTCTTCATATCTCTGCATAATATTGTTTAAATGGAATAAAAGCCAAAATGAAACTATCATGCTTCAGATGGCGCTAGCAATTTTAAGAGCCTTTTTAATTTACTTTGGTTGTCAAATGTGCTTTGTTCTGTTGGTATCCTTTATTGAAGGGCAAACCTAGGTAGTCTCAGGAGCAAGCAATGCACTACTGGGAACTACCTGGTATGTATGTATATGTAAGTAATAGTGCAATACTAAAATGCTCTAACATATTGATGCATTTTCTATTTGCACTTTTATGTTCCACTTTTCTTTAGAATTTCTCACAAAGATAAACTAAAACACTACATGCATTTAAAGCAAACGTTTCATAATAAATTGATAATAAAACACCATTGTTTGCATATTGTTGTCTCTATTAGAAGCTAATTTGTAAAGTATTATTGTCTTCACAACAAACCTCTACAAGAACTTCAACAAAGAGTTAAGTCATTTCCCATTTAGCTTTTGCAACAGTCTGGAAGTGCTTTACAGTGTTCTTGTCATATCATTTAATTGATACCTAAGTAAGTCCTCCTGCATTTAGAAAACAAGTCTTATGAAGGTCACAGGCTTTTCTGCAATAGGATGACACACAGGGGCATATCTATCAAGCTGCGTATGGAGCTTGAAGCCCTGTGTTTCTGGCGAGCCTTCAGACTCGCCAGAAACACCAGGCATGAAGCAGCGGTCTAAAGACCGCTGCTCCGTAACCTGTCCGCCTGCTCTGAGGAGGCGGGCAGACATCACCACAATTCAAACCGATCGAATACGATCGAGTTGATTGACACCCCCTGCTAGGGGGCGGCGTGCACCAGCTGTTCACAAGAGCTGCTGGTGCAATGCTGAATGCGGAGAGCGCATTGCTCTCAGCATTCAGCGAGGTCTGTCGGACATGATCCGCAATGCCTTTCATAAATAGGTCCCACAGCCTCATTCTAATTTCTCTTTAAGGTAAGTTATAATTTTATAAATATCATAAGCCATAATTTTTTAATTAAAATCAAAAATTTTTTATTATCTGTATAAAATTGTCAGATATAATATTCCTTTAGAGTTTTTATTGAAACACTTTGGAATGAGATTAGCAAGAAATGCTAATATATATATTATATCTCACGCACACACGTAAAAATCCAAAATCGGAGATTTCAAAATCCATAATTATTCCAAAATCCAGACTTTTTCATTTAATATTTTTTTCAAAACAAAAAGTATTAAAAATGAAAAATTTTCCCTGCCCAGAAGTCACAATCTTCTCTGTCTGCTTTTTGTGTTCTAAAAGGCCTAGTCTAAATTTATTTTAAAACACAAACTATTACCTTTCTGATTACAGTACTGTACTATCTTTTCTGATGGCACTATTTATACAGAAGTATTAAAATGATATAGAAATAACTATGTGGCGTGTATAAGCATGACAAGACATTGTTGCTTACACTGAGACCCAATCCCTCTTCAATCTACACAGTTTAACAGCTACAAACATATAAATATTCTGAAATCTAATATAGATGATATAATATGAGTTGACTCAAATAATAACTTAATCACCAATAAAACACAACTTACACTAGAAACTGGTATAAATGTAAAACAGTGTTTATTAAATAAAACTGAGAGAACTGCCATGGGCTATTACCCAGTCCCAAACCAGATGCACCATCTCTCCTGGAAGCAGCCAACCATGGATGAGTCATGGATGAGTCTATATACAGAAGCACAATTAATGAGGCATGCAGCCTTATCACCATGCCTGACAACAAGCTCCTGAGCCATAAAAAGAGCAGCAAACCTATAGAGGAGGAGGAGAGTCCTTTTGCTCAAGACTAACTCACCTATTCTCTTCTCACCCATTCACACATTTAAATGGGCACATAATCCTCCTAATACCAATTTTGAATAGCTTAATCTCCCATACATGGTAGCAGGGCCAAAAACTCCTACTATAACCTGGGGTCACAGAGCATAAGGTATTTTAGCGCTGCGGTATCTGTTGGCGCTCTACAAATAAATGCTAATAAAAATGCTAATAATAATAATAATAATAATATATGCTATGATTTAAAGACGCAAATAGGATAAATGCACTGACTTTTTTCATGTTTATTAAAAGGGCTAGGGGAACCGTGAGCACAACCAATAAGATTGCAGAGGGTGAGGTCACTACAGGGAGTGGGCAGATTCATGGGGGTAGATTTATGTAGGGTCGAGCGGACATGATTCGCTGTAGCGAATCATGTCCCCTCGACCTTGCTAAATACAGACAACATACGCTGTCAGCATTTAACATTGCACAAGCATTTCTAGTGAAATGCTTGTGCAATGCTGCCCCCTGTTTACCGGTGGCCAATCGGCCGATAGCAGGGGGTGTCTATCATCCCGATCGTATTGGATCGAGATAATTTCAGTCTGCCACCTAAAAGGTGGTGGAGAAGTTAAGGAGCGTTTCTGGTGGACCAGAAACGATCGGGATCGGAAGCAACATCTGCTGCTTGTTAAATCGACCTCATGGTGATCACCTGGTCATTATAAATATTTATACATATTTCAATATTTGAAGATACTAGTTTCTATAAATATGTAAATAGTATGTTTTTTTTTTTATGTATGAATGTCTAGTCATTTAATGCAGAATTAACCTCAGAGCCCAGCGGCCTCAAGTTATTGCCCTAAGAGCAAGTGTTTAGTTCTTAAAGGGACCAATATTATCAAATTTGCAGAGGCATCTCCCTATCCACAAGTTAAACAGAGAAGGTGGTGCTTATCAGCCAGGGAGAATAAGTAGAGAGTAAAATACTAATGCTGCAGTACTCATTTTTTAAAAAATTTTTAAAACTTTTTACTCAAGTTACCTTTGCATAGAAGACATCATTTGAGTTAAATCTCACTTTAAATGTGTCTCCTTTTTGTAATAGAGTTCTCCATTCCAAAAGTTAAACTTTAAAGCACTAAATTATTTATCTGAGATGACATGGAGTGTGCAATTTTCATCTTAATTGATATGCACTATGCTGTGCATTACATAGAAGAGAATACGTCTCAATGAATATATAAGAATTCCTGAAAAAACTATTTGAAAATATATGAAAGCTTCAGCAATAAATTCAAGCTTGTGACGTTAAAGGACCAGTAAATACAGTAGATTTGCATAATCAACAAATGCATGATAAAAAGACAATGCAATAGCACTTAGTCTGAACTTCAAACGAGTAGTAGATTTTTCCTGACTTTTTTTCTAATTTTTTTCAAACTTATGCCTATTTCCACTCCCCCTTTATCATGTGGCAGCCATCAGCCAATCACAAATGCATATAAAATATTCTGTAAATTCTTGCACATGCTCAGTAGGAGCTGGTGACTCAAAATGTGTAAATATAAAAAGTCTGTGCACGTTTTGTTAATGGAAGTAAATTGGAAAATTATTTAAAATTGCATGCGCTATCTAAATCAAGGAAGTTTAATTTTTACTTGAGTGTCCCTTTAAATTCTACTTTTGGCCCTTTTACTGGTGTTGGGGTATTTTTTAGTTTGCTTTTCTAAAATTGTCATTGTGCAAGGGTAAAATATACTTTATTCCTGCGTCATAATCAGTCTTCCATGTAAATACTGTCATACATTTTGTGGCAAAGGACCAGATTTTTTTTTACAAATTGAATATAAAGATGGGTAATGCTAATAAAATCATTATATAGGTTTAACATATTATGTCCACTCTCTGTTCCCAGGACTGCTTAGCCTTGCACACCAGTGCAGTAGTTTAACTAATTACCAAAGCATCTCTCTGCTACTTTTTAAAAAGAGGTAAATCTGTTTTGAAGCCACTGGGCTACAGGGATAAAATCAAATCCTCGTGAGCCTGATGCTATTTAGACAGCCATGTTTTATTAAACTTGTGTATGTAAGTTTGTATTTATATATTTCAGGTTAAAGGGACATTACACTAGATTTGTCATTGTTTTGTAGATGATCCATTTATATAGCCCATCTGGGGGTGTTTTCGTATAGTTTTGCTTGTTTTTAAATAACATTATGATTTTCAAACTCCTAACCAAGCCCCAAAGTTTTAGATGTATAATGATATATAAAGACTTTAGATTGCTTCTGTTTGTATAATTGGTCTTTTCTTATGCAGAGGAGGATCTGCTCTCAGCCCCTTTTAGTGGGTGCCCCAGCCTAACCTCATTAACAATGCTAATTGAAAGCTTTTACGTAAGTTTTTAAAAAGTTTAATACTGGATTTGTTTTATTAGTATCTGTGCATATTATTCTTTATAGTAATGTCTATTACATGCAGTTAAATGAAAATTGGTGTGTACTGTCCCTTATTATAGAAACATGTTCTGTTACAAGTGTGTATTTTGCAATAAACCATTCCTTAGTTTTATAAAGTAACTAACTACCAGATATGGTATTTATTATCTATGACCTTACAGAGAAAACTAAACGGGGCAGAACCACTCCTGTAGAATATACTCAGTATTTCATGTCAGTCAATTATAACTGCAGTTATGCCAATATATATATAATAGCACACAATACTTCATGACAGAATTGAAAGTACAATTTCACACAAATAATTGTCCAAACCAAATATGTATATAACAAACATTTTAACAGGCTATACAAATAATATGCTACATAAATTAACATTGTACCACAGAAAAATCACCCTCTCAAAGTGATGTGTGAGACAGAGCCCAGCCCATTTGAAAGGGTGCTGCTGTTCCTGTATCATCTTTGGATACAATGAATACTCATTGCTTTAGTACATTGTCCCTTTACAAATGAACATGATAAGATTAACTGACAGTCATGCCCAATACAGCTGACTTTTTTTTGAGACCATGCTCTGAGCATTTATTTATCAGGGGTATAACCGCTCCTCAACACGAAAATAGATCCTTGCACACAGACAGTAAAAAAAAAAAAAAAAAAATGTGCAAATCCAAAAATAATGTTTAAAAGTAAAGCTTTTTATTCCAAGATAGACGCAGGTGAAATATTGCAGAAGAGTCAAGCGCGTTTTGTCATTAACAATGTAACTTCCTCAATGACTCACAACTTAAACCACCAGCATAGTAACTTATATAGTGCTATACCAAGCCCATTTATGACAATTTAAATTACTAAATACACTTTAGTCTGGTAAAAGTTTAATCATGAATGCTCAAGAGTATACTGTATTCATTCTCAGAAAATACATACTTTCTCATGTTTATTCACCTTTTTGCAAACATTAAGGTAATGAAACAATGAATCGCTTTAAACTCTGCTCATTATGCAACAATGTTGCCCATTTCTAGTTTCTATATAAACATAACCTACGTTTGTTGAGTGTGTGCAATACAAAAAAATCAGTTTTCATGTCAATATGGTGATCAATTTATGATAAGGAAATGTTTGTGACAATAAACACCTCATATCAGTATAACCTCTCCTCCATTTCACAGCTTGGCAGTCTTGCTGAGGTTTAATGAATCTAACCAAGTGTCTTTTTTATATTAACATAGAGCACTAATGGCCAGATTTCTAACTCATGGGGATCACAAATCAATATCTTAGAAGCCTTAAAAGCAGCCTTTAAATTCATGGCTATTAAACAAGCAAATAATATATTTCCTAAAAATGTCAAGTGGCACAGGGCCATATTTCGGTAAAGTTGCAGGGCACCCTCTTTCTGCCTCCAGTGTGCTCTACTGAACCACCCCAATGCACACTTTTTTTGTTCCTGGAACAAAAAATAAATAAAAATAAAAATGTCACTGCATTGTTCACTCTTATTATGGCTAATACTGAAACATTACATTTTAGTAAATATCCCAAAAAGGTCAGTTGTTGGTGTTAATACTAAGGGGTTGATTTATCATGGCCTGAATGGGGCCCAAATACCCGTTTCCACGCAAGC
Source organism: Bombina variegata variegata (assembly GCA_905336975.1). Classification (NCBI taxonomy): domain Eukaryota; kingdom Metazoa; phylum Chordata; class Amphibia; order Anura; family Bombinatoridae; genus Bombina; species Bombina variegata. Next base: position 1,302 of record CAJPDP010104030.1, on the reverse strand, counting down.
CTTTAGGCTCACTGAAAACAGGAGTTAAGAAGCAGTTTTCGTAACACCGCTGCTCCTTAACTCGTCCACCGCCTCTGAGACTGCAGACATCAATCCGCCCTATCGCATACGATTGGGTTGATTGACACCCCCTGCTAGTGGCTGATTGACCGCAAATCTGCAGGGGGCGGCATTGCATAAGCAGTTCACTAGAACTGCTTGTGCAATGTAAAATGCCGACAGCGTATGCTGTCAGCATTCAGCGATGTCTGTCGGACAGGATACGCTACAGCGTATCATGTCTGCCAGACATTGATAAATCGTCCACTAAAAGTCATGTGGTGTGATGTCTTAAGCACATAAAAATTTAATTAGGATTATTTTGACATAAACTAATTTAGTTTTGAGATTATTTTAATAAGGCACTGGTACTAATGCCATTCTCAAAAAGAGGTGTGTGAAACCTTGAATTAATTAATTTGGTTTAACACAAGATCAACAGGCATTATTCCGGAAATGTCTTCCTTTGAAAGAACTAAATTGATTGATCCAGTGACTTTATTTTATACTTGAAGGCGCTATTAATGGTTTGGTAAATTTTATCATATGCTCATAATCAAAAGCTTATGAGATGTAAGAACATTTCTTTAATAACAACTTTACTAATTAAACCTCAAAGAAGTTAATAACACTAAGGCCATTATAGGGAGAAATCATTTCTGTATAATCGCATGCAAATTATGTCTTTTTTTGTGTGCTATCGTTTAATTTTATTATAATCACTGTGATGAGTGACTTCTAAAATTATTGATACTTGCTTGATAATGTTGATGAATACACAAAAATCAAATAAAAACTTCACTGTAAATTTGGCAGCCAAGCTTGTGAGGTTGACATCAGAGCATCTAAGAGCACTAAATATCTTATGCATGGAAGTAGCTGTAATCTTATCTTCATTTGTATACCTCCTCCAGGAATTTGTACCATTGTAAAGTCTTTACAGCTTTGCACTGTTTTCAAGTCAGTTTAAAATCAAACAAGAAAAACATTTGCAGCTAATAAAACAAGCTGGTCTACAAGTCGGTCAAAATCATCAGTTTATTAACTTAATCTAAGTAGATTTCATTTTTAAAGAAATCTATGTTGTGAGAATCAGATGACTTAAAGGGACAGTGTGCACCAATTTACATATAACTGCATGTAACAGACACTACTATAAAGAATAATATGCACAGATACTGATCTAAAAATCCAACATAAAAAAAATGGTTAAAAAGATTAGTGGAACACCCACTGCAAGTGGGAAATAGCAGACATTCCCCC